>PVJS01057491.1:0-12034 GCA_004027185.1 Glis glis | reverse complement strand
CAGACTCTCTCTCGCTTGAAGGGTCCCCTGTGTTCTGGGCGACCCTGCCAGGCATCTGGCCTCGCACACTGTTACTCGCGGCTGGTCTTGAAGCTCCCCACCTGTCCAGGAAGCCTTCTGGACCACCTTGGCAGTGGGTGACACAGGGAGGTTGGGACCTGCCTCTTCTCTGTTCCCACCTGTGACATTCACAGGTCCACAGCCCATCAGACAGAATTAGCCCCTGGCTCCTCCGAAGGCAAGGGTGTGGCAAGCAAAACTGTCACACTCAACAAAGTGAGAATCACTTATCCAAAAATGAAGATGTCTCAGCTCAGCTCTTATATTAGATTTTTCATCACTGTAATCAAAACACCCAACAAGAACAACTTAGAGGAGGGAAGGTTTATTCGGCTCATGGTTTCAGAGGTTCAGTCCATGGGTGGCTAGCTCCAAGGCAGAAAGATCATGAAGCAGGGTGAGGTGGAGGAAAGCTGCTCTGTGCAGCCAGAAGCAGGGGAGGGAAGGAGGGAGAAAGGAAGGGACCAGGGACAGACACAGTCCCCAAGGCCATGCCCCCAGGGACCCACCTCCTCCAGCCACACCTTATCTGCCCTACAGTTACCACCCAGTAAGTCTGTTCAAATCATTAATCTGTCCAATGGCTTTATCCATAAATGAGGCTAGAGCCCTGATTCATTATTTCACCTCTGAACGTTTCTGCATTGCCAACTCATGAGCTTTTCTGGGGGACATCCGTATCCAAACCATAAGCCTCGTTCTCTAGGGTTAACTCAAGGACTTGTATTCCGAGTGGAGTGTGTGTTTGCATTATTATTCTTCATAAGCGACAGGATGAAAGCAAGCTCCTGTGCACAGTGCTGTGTGTCCTGGTGTCCCTCACGCCTGGAGCAAGCTTTTTTTTTTTTTTTTGGTACTGGGGGTTGAACCCAGAAGAATTCTATTTCTTAGCTAGACCCCCTAGCCCAGTTTTGTTTTTTATTTTGAAACAGGGTCTCCCTAAGCTGCTGAGGGCCTCACTATGTTGCTGAGGCTGGCCTCGAACCTGCGATTCTCCTGTCTCAGTCTCCCAAGTACTGGGATTACAGGCGTGTGCCACCATGCCCAGTTTATGAGCCATTTTTTAATGCTATTCTCTCCCAGAATGTCACATCAAAAAAGGCGTTCTCTAAGCTCCGGAATCGCTTCTGACTTGCTGTAATTCATCTTAATGAGAACTGGAAGCTCTCCTTGCAGGTAGAAAACACCAGGAAGTAAACAAGGTACATTTCTGTCTTAGATGTAATTGTTGCTAACGTTTCTCCCTTATCTGAATCTCTTTGCTAAGAAGCAAATTCGTCTTCAGATACACTGCACGATAGACCCCACCCCAGCCAAACCAATCAATAAGTCGTGAATATAAAATGCTCTGACCACCAGTAGTGTGTGTGGGTCTTGGTTGTTTTTCTCGTAATAGCAATGGGCCCATGTTAACACACGCTGTCCCCTTCTGGTGCCCTGGCTGGCCGGTGGCACACCCCTGTGAGGTGGTTTGGCCCCAGAGCCATTGCCCAGATACCGGCCCCTCTTTATCTTTTCGTTTTCAACTTCTTTGAACACACTCTCCCAAGTAAGCAAATGGTCCTGGGCTTCACTCCACAAAATAACTTGTTTTACCTGATGCCTTGACACCTGACTGCGGAGCTAGTGATATGTATTATTAAGCAAATGTGAACGCAACAAAACCGTGTTGTGTTTTATGCGCTGCTAATCGTATGCTGTGGTTTGAAAGGGAGTCAGGATTTCTACTGATTCTTTTGAGGTTCCATATGAATTTGCATACGTGTGATAACTGGGTTCTTCTACTTCTCCGAGTGAGAAATCTTCTTACACAAGCATTGCTTTTCTCCTCCCGGCCTGGTGTTGTGCAACAAAAACTTCACATGCGCGTGGTCATGTTTTCATCTGTGTGCAGACTGCCCTCTTGGGGTTCGAACCTCAGTGTTTGCTGGCTTTTCCTGCCATGTGCATTTAAGTGCAGAGAGCTTCGTTTAGATGCAGGAAGGCCTGGAGGTGTGAGGGGTATAATTTTTCAATAATGAGCTTAATGTGTATCAAAAGGTAATGGGCAGTTTATGTGGACTATTTATAAACAAATGAAGGGGAAAAAAAGCACACTCCATTCTTGTTATTAGGAGAAGACACACTAGACAAAAAGATCCCGTTCATTCAAGTTTAACTGATCTGTATCAAAAGGATATAGATGGAAATCAGTATTTCAAAACAGCAAGCTAAAATAAAAAATATCATGCAACATTAACCCCAAATAGTCGTTTCCTTCCTTTCCGTCTGCAGTTTATTGGTGCACGAGCCATAACAAAGGAGCCTGAAACACGATGATCCCGTTTTTGAGTTATTTGATAGTCTCATAACTGTAATCCAACATTTTGACTTTGAGTGGCCTCTTGTTTGAAAGCGTCTTTACTTATGGACCAGGTTGTTCTTAACTGGATATGATCTACTTTTGGGTTTTCTAAATAAAAAAAATATTTCACCATTCTCTAGCCACTTATTTACCAAAAAGTGCATTAATTCTTTTAATGGTGCTAAATGAGTATCCAGACTGTTGGTTACAGTTTTATAATTTTTTTTTTTTTTTGCGGTACTGGAGATTGAACCCAGGGGCATTCTACCTCTGAGCTCCACCCCCAGCCCTATTTTTTATTCTTTATTTTGAAACAGGGTCTCACTAAGTTGTGGAGGGCCTCACTAAGTAGCTGAGGCTGGTTGTGAACCCGGATCCTCTGGTCTCAGCCTCCCAAGTACTGGGATTACAAGCATGCGCCACCACACCCTGCTTTTATAATTGTAAATAGTCCACCTGCACTTGTCCAAACTTTCTTTTTTGTGCGTGTTCATCTTTTCGCAGGAACTCAGTCCAAATGCTTCAGAGTTGGATAAGTTGTTTAATACAATGGTGCGTTATAAAGATACCCTGTCAATTCTTTGCCTCTGAGAGGCAGGGATAGGCTTAGGTGAGGTTAAGCATTGTACTTGTGATCTCTCAAGCACTGGCAAGTGAGAGGATGCGTCCTTTCATACTATGTCAATCAGCTTCTCATTGCTGTAACAAAATACTCGAGACAATCAACTTATAAGGAGGAAAGGTTTATTCTGGCTCATGGTTTCTGAGGTTTCAGTCCATGGTTGCTTGGCCCTGTTACTTTGGGCCTATGGGAGTTCAGTCCATCATGGGCAAGAGCATGTGGCAGAGGAGGCCACTCACCTTGTGGTGGCTGGGAAGCAAAAGGAGAGAGGGGGAGGGGCCAGGATCTGAACATCACCTTCAAGGACACGCCCCCAATAACCTAACTTCCTCCCACTAGGCCCCACCTCCTAATGTTCCACCATGGCGCCTGGCTTATTTTCTTTTTTTGTGTGTGTGGTACTGGAGATTGAACCCAGGGGCATTCTACCTCCGAGCTCCACCCCCAGCCCTATTTTTTATTCTTTATTTTGAAACAGGGTCTCAATAAGTTGTGGGAGAGCCTCACTAAGTAGCTGAGGCTGGCTGCGAACCCGTGATCCTCCTGTCTCAACCTCCCAAGTACTGGATTACAAGCGTGCGCCACCATGCCCGGCTTAGCACCTGATTTATGAAGGTAGAGCCAAAGCCTCAGTTAGAAATGCACTCAGCTACATGTGAAGAAACTAAAAAAAAATCAAGAACTTAAATAAGATAGACATGATTTCTTTCTTTTCTTAAATTAACAACTAATATGTATTTTTGTTTTAAAAATGAAGAAAAATAGAAAGAAAACCCAAAACCTCCCATATTCTCATCAGCCAGAGCTAATAAGTTGGCATATTTGCTTTTTATTTCTTTAATATTTATTTTATTTTTATTTTAAAATGAAATCATATCTATTCAAGGGGTACAAAGTGATGTATGTATCAAAGTGATATATCACATCATTTCATATAGTTCACATATATATATATATATATATATATATGAACTGATTAGTCAAGTGAGTTAACACATCCATCTCTTCTCATAGTTACTTTTTTATGTGCATGTGTGGTGAGAACACTTAAGATTTACTCTCTTAGCAAATTTTGAGTCTGTAACACAGCACTGTATTATGAACTATAGACCCCTCCATGCTGTGCATTAGGTCTCTAGAGCTTAATGTCCCTTTGACCAAGATCTCCCCAAAGCTTCTATGAACTTGGCATTTCTTTCTTTTCTTTCCTTTTTTTTGTGTGTGTGTATATGAATTTGACTTTTTTATTGTCTATAAGTACGAGGTCATGCAGTACGTTTCTTTCCGTGCCTGGCTTACTTCACTTAGCACATTGTCGTCCAGGTCCAGCCTCGTCAGGAATGACAGGTTTCCTTCTTTATATAGGCTGAATAGTATTCCAGTGCATATTTTCTTTACTCATCTGTTGATAGACACGTAGGTTGCTTCCGTATCTGACTATTGTGAATAGTGCTGCGATTAACATGGGAGTACAGACGTCTCTTTGACAGAACTGATTGCGTTTCCTTTGGCTATAGATCCAGAAGTGAGATTGCTCAGTCATATGGTAGTTCTATTTTTAACTTTTTCAGGAACCTCCATACTGTTTTACATAATGACTGTATCAATTTACATTTCCACCAACGTGATTTATTTCTTACAGAAACAAAGTTGAGAAGTAGGCAGTCCTGGGTTGATACAATTACTTTAAAAGGTCATTAAATTCTTCCAGCTCACCTCTCCAGCCTCCTGATAGTGAAGCTCTCATTCTTGTGGTCCATTATGTCAGCCCATGCTCCAGCCATCACATCCATATTTCAGACGGTAGAAAGCAACAAAGAAGAAGGTGCCTAAAAAGTATATTAACTATCCTTTCTTATTTTTTGGTACTAAGGGTTGAACCCAGGAGTGTTCTACCTCTGAGCTACACCCCTATAGCCCTTTTTATTTTTTATCCTGAAACAGGGTCTCACTAAGTTGCTGAGACTCTCCCTAAGTTGCTAAGGCTGGCCATGAGCCTGAGATCCTCCTGTCTCAGCCTCCCAAGTACTGGGATTACAGGTGTGCGCCACAGTGCCTAGCTTTAACTATCCTGTAATGAGTCTTTCTGTAAAAGATATCAAACACTTTCACTTTCAGAACTTTTCATATGGATATGTCTAGTTGCAAAGGAAGCTGGGAAGTGTAGATTTTATTTTGGGGACAGTCATGTACTTGGTAAAAATTGAGCTTTATCACTAAAGAAGGGAGAATTGCCAGATGACCAGAAAAAATTTACTGTCGTAAATAAGTGCAAACTTCTTAATGTGAAGGGGAAATTGGCTTATGCGAATGCAGCTTTAGACACGCATTTGTGTACGTATATACACTTTCTTGTTTATATTTAAAAAATGTGGGCTGGGGATGTAGCTCAGTGGTCGAGCACTTGCCTAGCATGTGCGAAAAGATGTAGTGCATAGAGTTTGCCGTTTCACCCTAGTCTTAGTCCATCAGAATTCCTCGGCAGTTAGCAAATGAACTATGCTCAAGTGTTTGGGGGATAAACATCACTGCATCTGGTAGCAAAGGAAGAATCAGGACACCTTACATCTTGTTCATCAACATGCATAGAAATAGTTATGTGCACATGAGTAGAAATAACAGATTGCAATTGGAATTGTAATCAGGGCTAGTATTGTGACCATTGTACTGATTTGTACTCTGTTCTAAATCCACACACGTGTTGGCGTGAACTGCGGGAGTTGCTGCACCTTCCATTTCGATAATGCCTACTATCGCACAGTTATGGGGAAATTCTGACAGAATACATATATAATAGATAACTCTTTAGATTTGATATACAGGCTGGACACAGTAGCACATACATGTGATCCCAGTATTTGGGAGGCTGAGACACGAGGATTGTAGGTTTGAGGCCAGCCTCAATAACTTAGCGAGACCCTGTTGCAAAATAAAAAATAAAAAAGGGCTGGGGGTGTAGCTCAGAGGTAGAAGGCCCCGGTTCTGTCCCCAGTGCCATCCCTTCATCATGGCCCCCTACCATGTTCAGGAGCCCAGCAGAACTGGCCTGTCATCCAGGTACAGCTCTGAAGCCTTGCCTCACATAGTGTGCTCAGAGACACAGCCCTCTCTGAGCAAGCTTCTGTTTAATTAGAAAAATAACACAATAATATACAGTGACTTGCATACCAAATCCCAACCCCGGGAACACTGCTGGTCGGACTGTCAGGGCTCAGGACGGCAGAAGAACTGAGCACCTGGGTTTCCCTCCCCCGGGGTGCTAACGTGCTTCCATGGACCGCCTGGCCTCACGGTGACAGCTGGCCTCTTTGGAGGCAAAGGTGTTGGGGAGTTTTTCTTCATGCAAATCCTGTCTGGCCGTGAATTAACCACCGACCATTTCCACATGCACTCAGTCATTTTCCCTCACACCCAAGTCATTTATTTGCAATCACGTTCACATATTCTGGGCGCTGCGAGTTGGTTCGGTTAAAGAGGAAGAAGGAAACCGATAAAGATATTGTTAATGGATCTCTTTGTGCATAAAAAGAACTCCCATCTTCCCTCCCACAAGCTGTCCTGAATTCCCCTCTTCCTCCTTCTCAAAGTTTGACTTTTTCTCAGAATGTCTGGGTGTGCCATATGACAGCAATGTTCTGCAGTAATTGCCTCTTCTTCTACAAGAACCTTTACAATAGCAGACTCCTACAATACTTATGTGTACGTTACAGCTGTTTCAAGGCAAAAGTCGAAACTTGCGCGTTGTTGTTCTCGACAGCTTTTACAAAAATTCCTTTTGGATGTGAGTAGAATTTTTGACGGGTGACCCCCGAATCTTTTAAAAATGATGATAATTCTTTTTTTTTTTGCATCTAGACCTTCATGCGTGTGGGTTTACAATACAGGGTGTCAGAAAAGACAAATCGTTAATTCATAGCGGTGTGGTGGGCTCACCGAGGACAAGTGCATTCCGTGCTGCTTCCTACCCAAGTGGGTGGGATTCTCTGCAAAGGCAATTTTGAAACGCAAGTGCTCTGACTGCATGGCAGTGCTCAGAAGCAGGCTGGTCATGAAGGGTGCTGTCTCCCCACTCAGCAGTGGCCTGCAGGAGGGAAAAGTCCCCACACTTTCTTCCAAGGGCCCGAAGAAATGGATGGTAGTAGTGGTAGCTTTTTTTTTTTTCGCTCCCTTGCAACAAAATGAAGCCACAGACGAAAACTGTCATGTCCCACCCACTCCATCTGTCCTGTGCTGTGCACCCACAGCTCCCCTCATTCTACAAATTAATCTTTCACACATTTTTTAACAAAAAAAGTGTTAATGTTATAAAAGAAAAAAACAAGGAAAACAGAAAGGGCTGTGTAGAAAATAAATTAAATTTAAATTTGATGGCAGTTATGACTTTTTTTATTGACTATAAGAGCAAACAGTCACATCAAATTTGTGCCACTGGCATATAATTAAGACTACAGGGCCCCCTTACTGCTCTCTGACAATGATCGTGCGTGTGTTTTTTAAATATAGCATGCACATTTTGTCCAATCTGGGCTCTTTTTTCCTGTTGCTTTTGTCCTCTTTCTGAGTGGATATTATTCATGAACTGAGGCTTTATTATCTATTTGGCCATCTGCATAGCATTGGCCGTAGTCCTCTGTATTGTAATTTTGAGTGAAAATAAGGACTATTGGAGATTGCAACCCTAAAAATAATAATAATAATAATAATGTGCTTTAAGAACGCAAATGTAAAAAGCGCATAGAGCGCCATTTGTGACAGAGGTGAGATCCGGAGGCACGTGACTTGGAGGTGGGAAAAGTGTAAATCAGTCCTGTCACTCATGTGAGAAAATAGAGTCTGGTGAATATTCGCTCTGACCCAATAGTGTCTCCTTGCATTGGTAAGGTAGGAGGCTGCTTTACCCTTCTTCGTGCTCAAATGTCTTTGAAAGAGAAAAAATAATCTTTTTTCTTACTGGGTTTCAGAAGTGCACATATCCTGTAGCGAAGGGACTGCCCCAAATGTTAGCACAGTGTCCTTTAGTTTATAATCAAGATTTTGGATATTGAACATCCGTGTTCACCAGGCATTAGGTCCCTTGTTTTTAGTTTAGTAAAAGAGGATCCTCCCTCCCTCCCTCCCTCCCTCCTTCCGTCCCTCACTCCCTCCATCCCTCCCTCCCTTCATCCCTTTCTTCTTGTATGTGTGTGTGGTACTAGGAATTGAACCCAGAGGCTACCCCCGGCCTACATCCCCAGCCCTATTTTATTTTTTATTTTGAAACAGGGTCTCCCTAAGTTGCTGAGGCTGGCCTCAAACCTGCAATCCTACTGTCTCAGCCTCCCAAGTCTGGGATTACAAGCATGCACCACCACATCCATCTTAGTAAAGGGAGATTTTCTAAAAAGTTAAATATTAGAATACATTATTTTCAATTAAAAAAATTGTAGGCAGCAGGTGCAGCCCTGGCTTGAACCAAGGACAGACAAAGAAAGAAAGAAAGAAAGAAAGAAAGAAAGAAAGAAAGAAAGGAAGGAAGGAAGGAAGGAAGGAAGAGAGAGAGAGAGAGAGAGAGAGAGAAAGGAAGGAAGGAAGGAAGGAAGGAAGGAGAGAGAGAGAGAGAGAGAGAGAGAGAGAGAGAAAGAAAGAAAGAAAGAAAGAAAGAAAGAAAGAAAGAAAGAAAGAAAGATAGATTTAGGGAAAAGATGAACTGAGAACTTGTAAAATTGTTTTATTTCTAAAATTTTGCTTATTGTTATTTGGCTCTCTCCATTCTCCTCCCCCCCCCCACCCCGCTGACCCAGGGGTATTCTACCTCTGAGCTACACCCCCAGTCCTTTTTTGTTTTGAAACAGGGTCCTACCAAGTTGCAAAGGGACTCACCAAGCTGCTGAGGCTGGCCTCGTACCTGCAATCCTCCTGTCTCAGCCTCCCAAGTACTGGCATTTCAGGAGTGTACCACCATGCCCGGCTTCCCCCTCTCTTTAGATTTTTTTTTCTCTTTCTTTCTGAAATTCTCTTGATCAGGGTTAGTTTAACATTGTTTCATTCTTTCTCCATGTGGGATCTTCCCTGTAGCTACTGGAAGGCCATCGAAGTCAGCTGATTGAAAGGTGGTGGATGAACACAAAACCGTCTCCAAGACGAGCAGGCTCTGTGCTATGACACTGCTGATGGCGACATTTTTGTCTCAAATGAAAGTGTGTAATATTCTATTTGTTTTTTAATGTCCCTTGATTTTTTTGTTTGTTTTCTTTTTGCTTTTAGTCGATTCCTATTAAACTAGAAGAATAAGCAGTTGAAGCTACGCTTACACCACACATGCACGCAAACCGCTTGGGCTTACTACCAAAGCAAGATGAAGTCTGTCGATTATCTCATTATTTAGAAGATGAGTGATTTACTTGTACTTAATAGTGGTTTAAGATAACTTCCTGTTTGCATCTGCTTTCCCTTTCAGATCGGTTCATGTATGTAGATAGTAACAACCCAAATGGCATAAAGTCTTCCCATTTGCAAAGTTTAAGCTAATCACTTTAGTATCCATATTGATTTAAGTAAAAATAAGGAGAAATCTAAAATCAAGAGTGATAGCCTAATTTCAAAAATAGCCATTTTTATACTTGCTCTTGTTGGGTAAAATCTAAACTGTATGTTTTTGTTTATTTTTACAAATAAATAAACAAACTATTAAGAGTTTATTTAACTTTTACCTTGTATGGAGAGGGTATGCTGGTCATTAAAAATGGTTAAATAATCATTTGTTGCTTTTATTTTTAAGACTACTTTGACTACAAATATTACAATGATCCAGAAATATTAAACATTTATATCTCATTGAATGATGTGCAGTTTTAATTGACATTATTGAATATATGTTTATAGAGTAATATTATGCGTCACCTCCATGAGATTTGCTGAAAGTAAAAATAGAATGTTATTTGCACACCTGTTTTAAGACATGTAGTTTCATTTCCAGTAAATTGATATTCTACTCATTGATATTTTTAAACCTTATCCACATATGCATTAATATGTAATAATATGGCACAATAATGTGGCTCAGTGGTAGAGTATCTGCCCAGCACGTGCAAGGCCCTGGGTGGGACCCCTACCCCCACAAAAAGAAAAAAAAATGTGGTACTGATTTCTCTTTGACAAACTAATTTCAGGTCTTTTTTTTTTTTTTGGTGGCACTGTGGATTGAACCCAGGGGCATTCTACCTCTGAGATACACCCCCAGCCCTTTTATTTTTATTTGGAAATAGGGTCTCGATAGGTTGATGAGAGTCTCACTACTTGCTGAGACTGTCCTTGAACCTATGATTCTCCTGTCTCAGCCTCCCAAGTACTGGGATTACAAGCGTGTGCCACCACGCCCGGCTCGGGTCTGTGTTTTTCAAAACCAACAAAAAAGCCAAGACCAAAACAAAACAACAACAACAAAACCAAATTCTTCCCTCAACAGCAAATCCAGTCTTGGGCATTCACATTTGAAAGTCAAAGTTTTCACTCCTGCAACATAAGAATAAAATGATGAAAAATCATGATTTAAAAACTCTTCTTTTAGCAAAAAGATGGAATAGAAATGCTTTTTTAAAAAATATTAAAAAACATTGTACTTATGCTAAATGTTTGGGCCTCAGCCCTTCTTCTGTGCAGTCCCTCTGTGCCCCCCAAAGTATTATTATCTTGTGCTAAACATCATCTGAATGCCAAACATTCTCTCTCTCTCTCTCTCTCTCTCTCTCTCTGTACTGGGGATTGAACCCAGGGGCATTCTACCTCTGAGCTACACCTCAGCCCTTTCTATTTCTTATTTTGGGACAAGGTCTCAGTAAGTTGCTGATGGTCTCCTCACTAAGTTGCTGAGGCTGTCCTCACAACTGCGATCCTCCTGTCTCGGTCTCCCAAGTACTGAGATTACAGGTGTGCGCCACTGAGCCCGGCTATAAACATTATCTCTTAACCATAGCTTACAACTGCTCTAACTAGAAATTCCAAGGCAGAATAATGAACAGGGCCTCTCTCCACTCACTCTCATTCCGCCAAAGTTTTAGAGCTGTTTAGGAAAGCAGAATTGGAGGAACGAAGTACTAATGTGTTTGGGTGAAGTGTGTTCCTTTGCAGATATTTCTGTAGCTGGTTTTAAGTGTCACAGACTTAAATCTTAGAAGAGAGGGTCTCAGTCAAATTTCTGATCAGATCCCTCCCTGTGGCTGGAAGAGTTTAATTTTCATTTAAACAACAATAAATATAGGCATAAGGGTTTGAGATGAATTATGTAAGCCCTTTAGCCATAACCGTTATGTTCTGCCACCAAATGCGCTACTGTTCTCACTTTGTTTTATGGGCTCTGCGTAGCCTGTGTTATTATATCTGCCAAATAAAACCCAGCAAACCATGCAAATGAAAATATAATCTTTTATCTCTCACAGTCACAGGATGCAACCCATTTATAGTTTTATTGATTCCTCTGCATCAGATTTACTGCTATTAGGACCTTACTGTCTTAAAAGGATCTGCAGAAGGGAGACGACGGCTCCTGCTTGCTGCCATCTTCATTTCTACCCACCCCGGGGCACGCGTCTTTAGTTGAAGTACGCTTGAAAAGTCAGAATTCCTTTCGCTATATTTTAGCCTTTCTATTTGGTTCAATTGAGAGCATGGACTTTTTCCTTAAGGATAAAGACTCAATCACCTGTATTCTTTTTCAAAGCATGGCAGACTCATTTGTTTGAAAAATAATGGCATTTTCATTTTTTAAACTTTATTTTTATTTTTGGTACTCTGGATTGAACCCGGGTTGAACTCCAAGTTACACCCCCAGCCGTTTTTTATATTTTAATTTTGAAACAGAGTCTTACGAAGTTGCTGAGGCTGGCCTGGAACCTGCGATCCTCCTGTCTTGGTCTCCCAAATATGGGGATTACAGGTGTGTGGCACCACACTTAGCAGCGGCTTCCTCCTCCTCCTCCCCTTCTTCCCCCTCCTCCTCCTCCTCCTCCCTCCCTCCCTCCCCTCCTCCTCCT
>PVJS01057490.1:0-12036 GCA_004027185.1 Glis glis | reverse complement strand
AAAAAAAAAAAAAAAAAAAAAAAAAGATTTCAAAAGGAGTTCCTCTCTGGTTCACAGAAACTAAGTCCTTAGAATCTAATAGCCCCAGAATTCTCAGAAATTAAAGAAATTAAATTTCTAATAAGGTAAATATGCTGGCCTCAGGAAAAAAAAATCTTTTCCTCAGAAATTCCTTGCTCAGAAGCATTTTTATATAAGAATGTAAGTTACTGAGCCAGGCATGGTGGCACATGCCTATAATCCCAGTTACAGGCTGAGACAGGATGACTACAGGTTCAAAGCCAGTCTCAGCCACTTAGTGAGATACTCAGCAACTGTTTCAAAATAAAAAAATAAAAGGGGCTGGGGGTGGGGTGCAGCTCAGAGGTTGAATGTCTGCTTTCAATCCCTAGTACCAAAAAAAAACATAAATATGTTGGTTACTGTAATAATAATGAATCCTGGACAAATAAGACACATTTGAAAATTTCTTTCTCTGATTTTGTCAATATGGATTCATTTTCTTATGAGAAGACTAATCTGAACTTCCCAAGCAACAGTCCCACAGTATCTTCATATCCAACCCCTATCTGGATTTCCCTAACAGTCCTCTTCCTCTCCTCTGCTTATCAATACTCAAACAATTCATTTATACAGCTCTTGCCCCTGTTCCAAAGTTGCCCCATATGTCACTGCAAGTTTCTGGCAACCCCAATGCCAACCTCTGGATAGAACTGCACAGAAACTGCTGTTTACAAAATGGGGGGTGGAGGTGGAGCCGCCGTCTTTCTCAAGCTGTGGAATTATATGCTTCAGCTTAGACCCAGGCCAGGCAGCAGGTTGAGCACTATACATCTTCCTGGTGATGGTTATTAACCTACGCTTTTTTTTACATTAGAATAAACATGGATAAATAAGATAACTGAATGCAAACTTTGAATTTTTTAGATAAAATATGATTTCAAAACCTATGCAGTACATAAAGCCTAAAGATAAAAACAATCACTGTCTCTGTTGATAGGGGCATGAATGAGAAAGATTTTTATAAGTAAACTTGGGGCTCTCACTAGGAAAAAAAAAAATGGAGACCCAAGTTACCTATTTACCACCAAGAGACTCACCTGTAACCTCGCGATCTCTTCCCCAAATCTCTTCTGCTGTTTGGCCAGGATGGACTGGTGGTACTCAGCGTTGGCCTGCAGGATACAGTGCTTTGCAGCCAAGACCGGGAACACCTCCTGGAAATAAAAATACTGACCAGGGAGAGTCCAACCAAACAGACCACCACAGACAACACGGGATGCAGGAAGAAAAAGGAAAAGGAGACGGAAATTAGAATCACCCCGTTAATGGTTTAGAGATAGGTTAGTGATTAGGTATAGACAGAAAAGAACACATGGTTTTGCAAGGATTGAATTCTATGAATTCAATTTTTTTCTTCCAATTAAAATTACGGGTTTTTTAAACTGTTAACTGAAGCTAATTTAGGTTTTTACAATTTTCTTTGAGCCATGAAGTCAGCATTTTGTTTAACAAGAAAGAAGGGAAAACATGCATTAGGAAGAGAAGTAGAATATGCGATGCCAGAAGAACACCAGGCACAGGCTTCAGAAGCCTTCTGATGAGCCTTACCAGCCCTCGGAGTTAACTAGACCACGTTACTCACAGACTAATGAAACTCTCTAGAGCTGACTGTTTCATGATGTTTAGAAGACAAAAGACAGTAAAGTAAGTTCTCACTTAAATTCATGTTAAGAGACTTCTTAAAGATTACTTTTAGCCATATAAAATGATTTAGTATCATATAAACACTTAATATTTCTGTACCATATACTCAAAAACACATCACAGACATACAAATGCACTAAGTTAATGACTAATGAAGCTGGGTGCAGTGGCACATGCCTGTATTTCCAGTACTTCAGAAGCTGAGACAGGAGGATCACAGGTTCGAGGACAGCCTCAGCAATACAGCAAACTCTCAGCAACCTAGCAAGACCATTTCAAAACAAAACAAACAAAGGGCTGGGGGTGTATCTTGGAGGTTTGACGCCCCTGGGTTCAATCCCCAGTACCACACATACAAAAAAAATGATTAATGATATGATAAGGTTGCCTTGGGGGGAGGCCTGGGGCTAGAACCCAGGGGCATACTACCTCCGAGTTATAGCTATACCCTAAGCCCTTTTTTAATTTTTTTTATGTTGAAAAACGGTCTCACTAAATTGCAGAGGGCCTTGCTAAGTTGCTGAGGCTGGCCTCAAACCTGTGATCCTCCTGTCTCAGTCTCCCCAAGAACCACACCTGGCTACAAAGCGCTATTTCACCCTAATTTGTTTTTTAAATAATTCCAATCAAAACTAACTTTTAAAAATCAAAATATATAAACCAGAAAAGTCACTACATTGGTAGAGTCTCTTCAAAAATGCCAAATCCTAGCCTGCAACCTCACTGTTTTAGGAAGTTACATGATATAAAAAAAAAATCCAAGAAAGATGCTAGACAATCATCACTGTCTAGACAAAAATATGAGAGAATTGAAAACTGAATTACTACCTTGAGTGTTTTCCTGTCTCCCAGTGAATAATTTCCTAGCTTCCTGGATCACTACTTGCAGATATTCCAGTTTTATAACTAGAATATGAAAATACCTTTTGAGCTTTATTAGTAAAAAGGAAAAAATAAAAGACGTCTAAATGTCAAACTGCATTCATGCCAGTAGTCAGGGAAAGGCTGGAGCAACTCGGCTCTTAACCAGGAGGTTTTCGGGGAGTACCAGGAGCGCTGCAGAGGTAGCTTCCAAGTCTCTGTAGGTGACATTCTTCTCTCCGTGACGGCACTGAGCTAATGACACAACAGGATGTAACGGGACACTGTGCCACGGAACATGAGCTCTTTCAGATGGAAAAAGGTGAGAAGAGATCCCGACTCTCTTTAAGAGCAATGCTACTAATACCCAAAGTCCTGGCAAATGTGCACGAGGCTCTTGGTGTATTTTAAGTCCCCAGAAATCCTCGCATTAATTCCTTATTGTTTGTTTTCTGACTAATGCGTACTGTTGATGCACTTAGTTGCATTTTTATTACCCCAAACCTCTCTAGAATTTCATCATTTACAAAGATTCCTAAACGTGACTTAAGTATTCATAAATTCCCTTACAAAAAAGTCACCTAACAAAAATCAGATGCTACCACATGGAGGAAACTTTTTTTGTGTGTGTGTGTGATACTGGGGATGCAACCCAGGGGCCTTCTACCTCCGGGCTACATCCCCAGCCCTATTTTATTTTTTATTTGGAAACAGGGTCTCACTAAGCTGCTGAGAGCCTCACTAAGTTGCTGAGGCTGGCTTTGAACCTGCGATCTTCCTGTTTCAGCCTCCCAAGTACTGAGATTATAGGTGTGCACTACCACACCTGGCTGAAACTAATTCTTTGAACATTTCTGAAGGAGAGCAGTTGAAACACATATTTTACTCAATTGTTAAGTTTTCTTTTTAAACACTCCAACTATACTTGTTAGTCTAATCATCTACTTTGTCATTTACAAATTATCATCTTAAACAGTCTTTTAAATGGCCATTCCAGAAAAATGTACATTAAAACATAGTACTTCCTGTGACCTGTGGCTTAAGACGGTCGCTTTGCTTTAGCTGTCCATTAGCAGCCCAATTTTCTATCCCTGTGGGCAAAATTTAACTCTAATCAAAGTATCAGACGAATTTGTTAAGTTTTCTTTTCCTTTTTTCGTTATGTCTGTTTTTGCGCTTTAAGACTCATCTTTAAGAAAACAGGACAATAATTAAAAATGTGAATAATAATCATGCTCAAGTATTCATGCTTATACCAAATCACCAACAATTCAGAAAGATACAATGCCTTGAATTGATAAAATTACTGGAGATAGATGGTCAAAGTTTTCCAGAAAGAGTTTTAGCTTGGAAAAACAAATTTAGTAAAGACAAAGGCATCCCCAAAATACAATTGTTCATGCACCTTAAATTTTAAAAATATTTCTATAAATATATTCTTCAAATGCTTCTATATAATTTCAGATCTTTATAAAATAAATTTTCAACTTGCTTCTTGAACACGAAACTATCTCCACATGCAATGTAACAAGTGTTGATGAGAACAGCGACTGACCTTGGGGAGGGTGTCTTTGTACTGACACTGTTTGAAAGCATCACCGTAATAGTCTGCAGCCTGATTAGCCAACTTAGCTATGATGGCGTCTTTCATCTTATCTGCAATAAAATATTGAATTGACCATCATGATTAAGATGAGATCATCCGATAAGTCCTTCAGTATAGAGATGTTATGTGAACGTACACGTGTGCACTGTTTGTGTGAATGTATCTGTGGGTCTAAGAAAAGAAATCCTAAGCTAGGCGTGGTGGCACGTGCTTATAATCCAGGTACTTGGGTACTTGGGAGGCTGACACAGGAGGATCGCAGGTTCTCAGCCGTCTCAGCTACTTAGTGAGGCCCTCCACAACTTAGTGAGACCCTGTTTCAAAATAAAGAGTAAAAAATAGGGCTGGGGTGTAGCTCAGAGGTAGAATGCCCCTGGGTTCAATCCTCAGTACCGCAAAAAAAAAAAAAAAATCCTGATGAAATTAAGTCTTCTGCATAAAACAATTATTCCATAGGCAAATCCCAAGAAAGAGAAAATAGTTTAATGGTTGCCAGCAGCTGGGGGGAAAGTGGGGGATGAGGAGTGACTACTAATGAGTGTTCAGTTTCTTTTTTGGGGTGATGATAGCTTCTAAAATAAGACAGTGGTAACAGTTGCAGTACTCTGTGAATATACTAAAAACAGTGAATTGTAAAGTTTAAAAGGGTGAATTCTGGTATATATGAATTCTATCTCAATATAGACTGTTATTTTAAAAGCAAATCACTACATATCTCTTCTACATGATGACTGCTCTCTTATTTTCAATTTCTCTGCACTTAGAGATTCAACCCAATCTCTCACACTAATTTATATGCCTCACAAGAATTGTTCTTATTCCCTCATTCACCAAGGACTCTGCCTAGATGGCTCCTTCTTGTCATTTAAGTCTATTTTAAACAGGACCTCCTCAAAGAAACCTTTTTGACAAATGGATTTAAAATTAGCATGACTCCCCTTACATCCCTATCCCACAGCCACACCACCAGCCACTATCATATAAATCCATTCTTATTTTCTTCTTAGCAGTTATCTCTCTCTGAAATTACCTTGGCTACTTAATTTCTTATTATCTCTAACACACTAAAATGTAAGCTTCCTAAAAATAGAAGCCGTGTTTGTCTGCTAACTACAGACTAGAACAATGCATACCTAATAAATATATGCTAAATAAATGTTGGACATATTACAAACGTAAATAAATACTACTCCAAAATTCAGTATTTAAAGACAACAGCTAGCTATCCATTTTCATATGCCTTTATCCACAGCCTATACACTTGTGGTATAAGTTCAAAAAGAGGAGAGCTGAAATTTTTAAATTATCCATGTATCGTATTCAAAAAGGAAAGCCTATGTAGAATATAATCTATTTTATTCCAGTTTTTATTCACCTTCTTAGTTTAAAACTTTATCACTTCACATGCAATTAAATGGAGGAAAAATTGGAGTTACCTCTTGTGGCTTTTAAAAAAAAGACTTCTTGGGCCTGTGCCAGCATAATAAGACTAAGGGTCCCAACAGTATCTGGAGATAGGTCCACGGTGGGCTCTCGATTTAAGGCAGATAAAACCGTCTCTTTAATATGTAAAAAGGCACCACTAGCAAACTAGATGGAGAGAAAATAAAAAATTATTAAAATCTATAGGAACTCAGCAAAACTTAATTTTCTACTGTTACACACACATACACACACAAAAAAAAACATTTCAAATGTTAACTCAGTAAACAGTTAAAATATTGAGCAAGACCAATCTAAAACTTCTGACCTACAGACAATGAGGGTCTCTTTCTGAAACTCTAGAGTAATAAGAAGTTTAACAAAAATTAAATTACAAGGAAAAACAAAGTAAATTAATGGCAAAAATCGAGAGAGCCTATATTTACATATACTTCTTCAAAACCTACCTAAGAACAGAAGAAGGAGTAAAACATCATTAAAATGTTTTCAGCACTGAAATGCTCTTGCTTAGTTCCCAAATTCATCTTTCAAATAAGAATGCTATGCTAAGGGGAACCCCAATGAGTAAATACGCCTAGTCTTCGGAGGAACAATGGTACCATCCATTGCGAGTCATTTCTGTTTGGCCTTCAGAGGTCCCCATTAATTTTCCCCATAAATGTTCCCCATTCAATTTTCTATCCCAATTTCATTTTGTTGAGGTAAATACTAAAATAACTTTGCTTTTATGAAGCAAATCACACTGAAAAAAAAGGAAGACGTTAGTGTGGAATTAAAAAGCACATTAGATCTGTAGGCTACACAGAGATAACTCAGTTAACTGCAGTAAAATGAGTGTCCCGCTACATTCAGTCATGAAGCACTACTGTAAACTTCGACCATCTGTAAGGATTCATCAGCTGACCCTGTTCAGTAAACGAACAGAATCATAGACTGCGAAGCCAGGGGTGGCGTCTCTCATGCACACTGTGGAACTGGAGGTCTACATGGGTTCAAGAACTTGCCCGCGGCACGATGGGCGAGAACCAAGTCCAACACCACCAGTTCTCTTTCCATCACAGTACGTGACCTGCTGTGCACACTCAGAGTGCACTAACCGGTCAAAACAACTCAAAGACCTTGAGGGGCTCCTGGGCCAACAGTTAGTGGCTAAATGTAACTTTACTTCAGTTTCATATTTTAAAATATTTGCCATTTATGGCTCAGACAGAAATGGTGTATGCATTATGTTAGCCGTCTAGACCCATTTTAAACTGTACGGCAAACCGTGATCTGGTGTGCGGTTTGCTTTAAGTATATTCTCCTTTCGCTTTCCTGAAATAGCATTCCTCACCCCTCCCCTTGTAAACAATGGGAGGAATCACTCAGAGCACCTCTGGGACTAGCAAATTCCATCGGGAGGCAGTGGAAGGACCATTTCGAAGTCCATGAAATTTGGAATACAAACATCTGAAACCCAAATGGATTGCTTTATTAACACTTCTAGCCTTAGTCTCATCTGTAAAATGGGAATGACATTACCCATTACATGATATGCATCACAAGTTCTATCGAGAGTCAAGTAATGTACATGAAAACATTCTGTAACTGTAAATTTAAAATACAAAAACATGACTATATATGACATCCCTTAACAATCATCACTTACTGTTCACTGTACTGAAATAAAAAAATAAAAACTGAGTAAATAATAACTGCCACAAAATAGCAGGCCATATTAGTCATTGTTTAGTCTAAAATATAGATTTTGAGCCGAGCGTGGTGGCGCACGCTTGTAATCCCAGTACTTGGGAGGCGGAGACCGGAGGATTGGGGTTCGTGGCCAGCCTCAGCTACTTAGTGAGGCCCTCCGCAACTTTGTGAGACCCGGTTTCAAAATAAAGTATTAAAAAAATAGGGCCGGGGGTGTAGCTCGGAGGTAGAATGCCCCTGGGTTCAATCCCCAGTTCCGAAAAAAAATAAAATAAAGTATACATTTAGCCATTTTAGGAACATTACATGTCTGACCACATTTAAATGTCCTCTCCACAAGTCTCAAAGGTAAACTTTTATTTTCTTGCCAAAGTTCTTAATTTTTGTAACACCAGTAAAATTTTAGGTGTGTTCACTCTGAGAAAACATATAAAAATAATGTACAAGTGCTTTAAAGGAGGTCACTTATTGAAAAGGGATTCGCCATGCATGATGACATTTTCTCTCACATGATCCGTCACTTCCGTCACTGAGCCTCTGTGATGTGCCAGGCACTGTCTCGGGCGCTGGGTCTGTATGTGTTAAGATTAACTAAGGGAGCCAGGCGTGGTGGCGCACGCTTGTAATCCCAGTACTTGGGAGGCGGAGACCGGAGGATCTGGGTTCGAGGTCAGCCTCAGCTACTTAGTGAGGCCCTCCGCAACTTTGTGAGACTCGGTTTCAAAATAAAGTATAGAAAATAGGGCCGGGGGTGTACCACGGAGGTAAAACACCCCTGGGTTCAATCCCCGGTACCGCAAAAAAAAAAAAGATTAACTAAAGGTTTCAACAAGAAGAGTCGATGCAGGTAAAAAGTTCATTACTTTTCCAGAAAACATCTGTTGTACAAAGAAGCCATCCATAGATCTAAATGAAAATTATTTTCAGTTTAATCCAGCTTCTGTTGATCATCACGTAGTAGCCACTTTTCTGCATACCTGGTAATGCTTAGCAGCGATTTTCAGTCCTTCATCATTATCCAGGTTCTGCTCCGCTGCAATCTGGCTAGCTAAGGCTGCACAATTGAACAACACACAGGTCTTTTCATATCCTAAGCTTGCAAGAGCTATAAAAGATTGAGAAGGAAAAATTTACCAGATTATTTTTTCAAAGAGAAACACTATGACCTCTATCCCATTCGCTCTCACAAAAAAATCCTTCCAGACCTGTTTCCCCCCAAGCCGCCCTGCCAAGAATCATTTCCACAATGATATTCTCATAATAAAAACTCAAAACGATCAATAAATTATTATTTCTCTCTTTCCCTTTACTTCCACATTTTTATTAGGTTCATCATATTAGTCATTCTCATGGCATTTCTCACTTAATTTCTTAAATTCAAATAAGTGCTTTCCATTTTCCTATCCTCTCGCAATTCTAACGTCTCACCACATTTAAGGGAGTTAGTTCCTCATTACTACAGACTTGAGCTAATGCATGCACTGCCTGACTGGCCTTCCATGCCTCACTCCCTCATGCCGGGACATTTCTCAGAGGGCTGGCTGATTAGCCGGGCTGAAATGCAACTCTGATCAAAACTCTGTACATGTCATTATGTATGAGCATAGCTATTACTGTAAAAAAAAAAAAAAAAGAAAAGAACAGGTGTTGACAAGGATGCAGAGAAACTGGAACCTTTGTACACTGCTGGTGGGAATGTAAAATACTGTAGCTGCTGTGGAAAACAGTACAGTGGGTCCTCAAAAATTTAAAGCTGAGCCAGGGATGTTGGCACATTCCTGTAATCCCAGTACTTGGGAGGCTCATATAGGAGAATCATAGGTTCCAGAACAACCTCAGCAACTTAGCAAGACCCTGTTTCAAAAGAAAAAATAAAATAGGACTGGGGGGTGTAGCCCAGAGGTAGAATCCCCCTGTACCACAAGGCTTCCCTAAATTGCCCAGCCTCTGTACTGGGATTACAGGTGTATACCATCACACTTTGAGAAAAGTCTGTTTTCTTTTAGGTAACCTGTTTCTTTTCTCTTAGGAAGATTTTTACGATTTTTTACCCTTCACATTTGGAAATCTTGAAAGATCTAATCGGATCCTATTTTATTCATGAATAACATTTATTGTTGGCCCTTTAGTTGGAACACTTATATCTCTGTTCAGTCCTGGGAAATTTTCTTATATTTCTTTGATAATTTCCTTCTATTTCACTTTTCTCTTTGGAATACCTGATTAGTTGGATGTTAGTTGTTCTGAGTTTTTCACTCATAATTCTTTCGTTTTTAATTTCTTTGACTTTATATTCTACTTTCTGAGAGGCTGCCTAGACATTACTTTCTAACACTTTTTTTTTTTTGCAGAACTGGGGATGGAACTTAGGGGCATTCTACCTCCAAGCTACACCCCCAGCCCTATTTTTTTAATTCTTTATTTTGAAACAGGGTCTCACTAAGTTGCAGAGGGCCTAAGTAGCTGGGACTGGCTGCGAACCTGAGATCCTCCTGTCTCAGCCTCCCAAGTACTGGGATTACAAGTGCGCACCACTACTCCTGGCTCTCTAACACTTTTTTTGAAAAAAATTAATAATCAAGTTTTTTTTAACTTCTAGGCACTTTTTCTTCTTCACCAGTTCTAAAAAATAACATCCTGTTCTTGCTTTATGGATCTTTGGATCTCTTTAAGTATGCTAATTATGATCTTTGAAATATTATCTTCTAAGCCAGGTGCGGTACTATACACCTATAATCTCAGTATTTACAAGGCTGAGAAAGGAGGATTGCAGGTTCAAGGACAGCCTAGGTAACTTAGCAAAACCTTGTTTATTAAAAAATAAAATGGGTTGGGGGTATATAGTTCAGAGGTAAAAAGCCCCTGGGTACAATCCCCAGTACCAAAAAAAAGTAAGAGAAAAATAACAGACTTCATCAGTAACCCTGGATACTAAAAGGCAAGGGAACAATGTCTTCAAGTTCTAAAGAAATATAATTTTACTTTTAATTAACTTGACAAATATATATTATGGCCAATATGACTGGGAAGGAAAGCAAGGGACAAATTGGTGAGCAAAGCACAAAAGTCATAAAAACAGAGAGCCAACTTGTGGTATAAAGCCGTTAGCTTTTGCTCTGAATTAGGTGGGAAGTCGAAGGTTTCCAACAGACTCAAACAGCCCACACTGGAAGACAGACGGCAGGAACCGATGGCAGAACAGAACAGGGAGGAGCGCTGCTGCCGTGAAGTGCCGAGAGGAGACAGCAGCTCACACAGCAGCAGACGTGCTAAGAAGGGACTGGATTTTTAGTAGACTTTGAAGGAAATTGAGTAGGGTTTGCTGATGAATTAATTAGGATGCACACAATGAAGTGAAACAGTCAAGGATGATTCATTTGACCTAAGTATCCGGGTGCCAGAATATCAAACCAAATTCATAAGAGAGTATACAGACATTTTTTAATAGAAGAGATTCAGAAGTTTACCTTTTCTTGGAAAGTTAGTGAAGAATATATTCAAGCAAAAAGGAAAATACAATATACAGAAAACAATGGATTTAAGCTAGGGGAGTAGGAACAGTCCATGAAAATAGGTACGCAGCAGCTTTACCGAGCCAACAGTTCAGATTCAAGCAAGAAAATACAAGGGAGTCTCTTAAGAAAAGGGGACTCCCAAGAGGAACATCATTTGGGAAAATCCTGGAAATATGATAAAAAGCACAGAATGTGTATGGTGGTAGAACACAACTAAGACCTCTTTTAAAAAAACTAAGCAGCTTAGCACAGTGGCACGGGCGTGTAATCCCAGTACTTGGGAGGCTGAGACAAGAGGATCACAGGTTTGCAACCAGCCTCAGCAACCTCACAAGGCCCTCTGCAGTTTAGTGAGACCCTGTTTCAAAATTAAAAAATAAAATGATGGTGGGGGTGTGGCTCAAAGGTGTTCCATCCCCCATACCACACACACACAAAAAAAAATCATGTAAGAAAGTCATGATCGGAATAAGAAGAAATTAGTCTACTATAGGAAAGAAAAGTTAACAGGCTTCAAGAAGAATGAAATATATTCTAAGCAACAGATAAAAGTAAACTATTTACATATCAGCTACATATGTCAGGTCTGCTACGTTTCTCATAAACATTACCCCAGGTCACAGTCTATCATTTTTTGTGTGTGTATGGTACTCAGGATTGAACCCAGGGACAGTCTACCCCTGAGCTATACCCCCCAGCCCTATTTTTTATTCTTTATTTTGAAACAGGGTCTCACTAAGTTGTGGAGGGTCTCACTAAGTTTCTGAGGCTGGCCGCGAATCTGCGATTCTCCTGTCTCAACTTCCCAAGTAATGGGATTACAAGCATGCACCACCACAACAATCTTATCATCTTATTTTGACAATTTCTCATGTCTGAGAAACTTTGTGAGAACTTTTTTGTTCTTATAATTAAATTGTATCTTTTTTCTTTATGATTTCTTCTTTCATATCTCAACTTAAACCAGGGATTTGTGTGTGTGTGGTACCAGGGATTGAACCCAGGGGCATTCTACCTCCGAGCTACACCCCCAGCCCTATTTTTTATTCTTTATTTTGAAACAGGGTCTCACTAAATTGCGGAGGGCCTCACTAAGTACCTGAGGCTGGCCGCGAACCCAGATCCTCCAGTCTCAGCCTCCCAAGTACTGGGATTACAAGCATACGCCACCACGCCCGGCTTAAGCCAGGGATTTTTTAAATCAATATTCAG
>PVJS01057489.1:0-12048 GCA_004027185.1 Glis glis | reverse complement strand
AGAGCGAGAGATTGGGAGAGAAGAGCTGAGGCTGGCCGCAAACCCGGATCCTCCGGTCTCCGCCTCCCAAAGTACTGGGATTACAAGCATGCACCACCACGCCCGGCCTCTTTTCCTCTTTGAATGAAGCCACTAATGGGGCCTCACACTCATGACATCATTTAATCCTAATTACTTCCCAAAGGCTGTACCTCCAAATATCATTAACATCTGATTTTGGAGATCAAATTTCCAAACACATTATCATTATTATTATTATTATTATTATTATTATTATTGCTAGGGATTGAACCCAGGGCCTTGTGCATGCTAGGCAAGCACTCACCACCACTGAGTTATACCCTCAGCCCCAAACACATGAACTGTGGGAGGACATTTTCAAACCACAGCAGTTTGTGTCTCCTTATCTCACTTAACCATTCATGAAAAGCCTTGGGTTCCTACCTAATTTAGCTATGGGAACCCTCAAAACCAGGGATTTTCTCCGTTTAAACGATACAACAGACACCATATTTAAACTGAGGCTGTAAAGGGCTATTGTGTATGCTTCCACCTGCTTCCTTGCTCTTTTCTTTCTACCTCAAGGGTGACACATTCTCAAAAGGGTCTCCTCCCGCAGCCTTGGTCTCGAGAGATGAACACGCGTGCAGCAGAAGCAGAGCCTTCACTCACTCCCGGGTGGCGACATGAAATGGCAGAGTGAGAAGCATTGGTTGGTACAAGCCACTGGGATTTAGGGAGGTATTTGTTACTGTGGAAAAGCTGACAAATAAGTCCAGACAATCACTCAAGCTGCCAATCAAAGAGAAATAATACACCATTGTTGCTTTAAGCCCTTACAGTTAGGTTCTTTGTAAAGCAAGAATAGATCAACCAACGGGGGCATCCTGTAAAGAAGGGATGTGAGCTTGAATCAATGCGTGGCAGAGAGAAAAGAAAGGAGAGAATGAACTTCAGAAATATCAAATAGGTGTATTGGAATTTTTCAATCACCAATGGTAAGACTTAAAAAGTAGAATTTAGCCAGGCATGGTGGCGCACGCTTGTAATCCCAGTACTTTGGGAGGCAGAGACTGGAGGATCCGGGTTTGCGGCCAGCCTCAGCCCTCTCTCTGTCTCTCTCTGTTTCTGTCTCTCTCTCTCTACTTAGTGAGGTCCTCTGCAACTTCGTGAGATCCGGTTTCAAAATAAAGTATAAAAAATAGGGCTGGGGGTGTAGCGCGGAGGTAGAACGCCCCGGGGTTCAATCCCCGGTACCGCAAAAAAAAAAAAAAAAAAAAAAAAGTAGAGTTTAGCAACTTGTTTCTTTGTTACTGGGGATTGAACCCGAGGGCATTCTACCTCTGAACTATACCCCCAGCCCTATTTTATTTTTTTTATTTTGAAACAGGGTCTTGTGAAGTTACTGACAGCCTCACTAAATTGCTGAGGCTGGCCTCAAACCTGTGATCCTCCTGTCTCAGCCTCCCAAATACTGGTACTACAGGCATGTACTACCATACCCGGCTAGAATTTATCAACTTAAGGCACTAAAAATATTCAGGTCTCAAATGATGTCCCCAGGTTGGGCTTCCCTCCCTCTCTTGGCTCTGTTTGCTGTGAAGTAAATTCCAGCAGCCTTAGACTCTGGGCCTAGACATGAGTCTCTAGTCTCATGTCTTCTTAAGTTCAAGTCCAGCAGAGAGTTTCTTTTCCAGCACACCTACCAAAGCTCTGAGATTCACTCTCAATAGACTGGCCAAGGTCACAGGCTCATCCCCAAGATAACAGTTACCATAGCTAGTGAACATGGTCATGGTCAGAGAAGAGGATGTATTGGTCATAGATCTTTCTGATGAAATGCCAACAGGTTGTTTAAAAGGAGAATTCATTCATGTAACTGTAAAAAAAAGAGGGAAAGATTCATGAACTGTTTCAACTTCCAGTGTGGTTTTTTATTTAGAACTAAAATTATGTTAGTAGGATTTGCCTCTTGTCTTAAAATTTTTTGACAGCTGAGATACTCTTCCCACTGGGAATTTTAAAAACCAAGGAGAAGTGGATTTGATGAAAGTAAATCAGATATTTGGGGCTCCTCATTTTAATTGGTTTCTGCAAACAATCAGAAACTATAAGGTGTTAGTTTTGGTGTATGCCCATAGGTTTGTGTGTAGTAAGGAATGGGTGTTCTCTGGGCATGGTGGCACACACTTGTAATCCCAGTACTTGGGAAGCTGAGACAGGAGGATTGCAGGTTCGAGGCCAGCCTCAGCAATTTAGCAAGACTCTCAACAACCCAACAAGACCCTGTTTCAAAATAAAAAATAAAAGAGGTCTAGGGGTATAGCTCGGAGGAAGAATGCCCCTGGGTTCGATCCCCAGTACCACAAAAAAAGACACTTTTTCACAATTCTGACCATATTAGATAGTAAATCTTGGCTTGGTTCAGATTTTTCACTTAGCTTTAAATTGTAAGGACAGAGGGCTGTCCTCTCTTTATCATCTCACTGAGTAATCTTGCTTCTATTTTGTGTCTTTTTTTTCAGAACTTAGAAAAACTGGACTGTCCAAGTGAGTGGGACATCAGCAATTGTTTGAACTTCATATCACGATGGGTTGTAGATTACTCCTAGCTCCCCCTGGTTATTTTTGTTCAGTGTAGCTGTGGGTGATAGAGCGATTGTTGAATGAGCCTGGACTTATCTTGGCTCTGGCTGCTGGCATTCCTAGCTGCAGTGTGCCCCTCTGTGAGGGCTGCAGGGATTAAGCTCTGTGAGCACATTATCCACAGCTCTATCTCTCAACTTTGGATGCTGTTACACACAGCTGCATATTGATCTGAAAGAGGGCAGAGTGGGTAGGGCTGGACAGAAGCTTAGATAAGTTGAAATACCTTTGAAAGTGCTGGGATGTGTAACTCGCAAGGGTTCTATTTCCAAGCTAAAGTGAGGGGCAGGCGTGAATTTTTGCCTTTGCTCCGCAAGTCAAACTTAGACAGCTGACAGACTTCTTGTACAAATACAAACACTTGCCAAGCATGTTCCTGAATTAAATGCCAGGGATGGCTTGGGAATAAAAAATTTTCTGGGTCAACTTATGGGTTTAAATCTGAAGCTAAGGTTTCTCCAGGACAATTCAAGTTCTTTTGCTCCGATAGAAGCTTGATGTGATAAGGAATAAAAATATGTAAGTATTCTATGACATTTGAAATTTCATTTCTTTTTCGGTGGCCAGAAAGCTTTATTATTTACTCAGGGTATGAAGATAATGTTCATGTCTAATCTGAATCTCAGAAGCTTGAATTTTTGATCCCTAAGCACTAATAATAAGAGTTTTATTAAGCAATTAAAATGTGCTGGGCATTATACTGACCATTTTACAGGTAGAGGTATTTGTATTTCTATTTTGTGGTTTAACTGAAGCTTTGAAAATTAAAGAATATTTCCATGGTCTCAAAAGAAGAAGGTGGGAACTGAAGAGATGAAGGTCTGTCTGTTGCAAACCCTGTGTTCTAAGGTGGCCATAGAACTTTCTGTGATAATGTTCTCTGCTGCCCAATATGGTAGCCACAATATGGTGGGTACTGAGCACTTGAAATTAACACTAAGAACCAACCTTCCTTCCTTCCTTCCTTCCTTCTTTCCTTCCTTCCTTCCTTCCTTCCTTCTTTCCTTCCTTCCTTCCTTCCTTCCTTCTTTCCTTCCTTCCTTCCTTCCTTCCTTCCTTCCTTCCTTCCTTCCCTCCCCTCCCTCTTCTCTCTCTCTCTCTCTCTCTTTCTGTCTTTCTTTGAACCCAGGGGGATTCTACCTCTGAGCTACACCCCCAGCCATTTTCATTTTTATTATTTTGAAGCAGGGTCTTGCTAGGTTGCTGAGGGTCTCACAAAGTTGTGGAAGCTAGCCTTAAATCTATGATTCTCCTGTCTCAACCTCCTAAGTACTGGGATTACAGGTGTGCAACACCATGCTGGACTGAGGAACTCAATTTTAAAAATTTTTTTTTTTTTTTTTTGCGGTACCAGGGATTGAACGCAGGGGAGTTCTACCTCTGCGCTACACCCCCGGCCCTATTTTTTATACTTTATTTTGAAACCAGGTCTCACGAAGTTGCGGAGGGCCTCACTAAGGGGAGAGAGAGAGAGAGAGAGAGAGAGAGAGAGAGAGAGACAGGGAGGGAGAGAGACGGAGAGAGAGCGAGAGAACTGAGGCTGGCCGCGAACCCGGATCCTCCGGTCTCCGCCTCCCAAAGTACTGGGATTACAAGCATGCGCCACCACGCCCGGCTCAATTTTTAAATTTTAGTTAATTTAAATTTAAAAAGCCACAAGTGGCTAGCGGCTGCTGTACTGGACACCAGGCTGTAACACATCACACTGCCTGGTCTATAAACTCGCATGCGCTGTGATCCCATGCACAGCATCTGGAGGACAAAGAGAGAACACAGGGAAGAGTGGTTAGAGAAAGAATAACATCGTATCCAAATCGAAGGCATTTAAACTGCAGATTTTTTTTTTTTTTTTTTTTTTTGCGGTACTGGGGATTGAACGCAGGGGCATTCTACCTCCGAGCTACACCCCCAGCCCTATTTTTTATTCTTTATTTTGAAACAGTCTCACTAAGTTGCAGAGGGCCTCACTAAGTAGCTGAGGCTGGCCGCAAACCCGAATCCTCGGGTCTCAGCCTCCCAAGTACTGGGGTTACAAGCATGTGCCACCACGCCTGGCTCTAGATCACCAGTTTAATAGAGCTTGCTTCTTAGAGGCCTATTGTAGCTGGGCGTGGTGGTGCACGCTTGTAATCCCAGTACTTGGGAGGCTGAGACTGGAGGATTGGGGTTCGCGGCCAGCCTTAGCTACTTAGTGAGGCCCTCCGCAACTTAGAGAGACCCTGTTTCAAAATAAAGAATAAAAAATAGGGCTGGGGATGTAGCCCAGAAGTAGAATGCCCCTGGGTTCAATCCCCAGTACCATAAATAAATAAATGAATAAATAAATAAACTCATAAAATTTAGGGAGAAAAAACTACTTTTGTAAAATTTCTGTGGTCCATTTTACTTAGGGATTATTAATAGATTGGCAATGTTGATTATAAGGGACATGGCAATTTGAAAAGGAGAAAAAATGTGCTGGAACTGTATTGTTAATGCAAACTGTTTTTTAAATGTATATTTATTTATTTATTGCGGTACTGGGGATTGAACCCCGGGGCATTTCTACCTCTGAGCTATACCCCCAGCCCTATTTTTTATTCTTTATTTTGAAACAGGGTCTCACTAAGTTGCGGAGGGCCTCACTAAGTAGCTGAGACTGGCCGCGAACCCAGATCCTCCTATCTCAGCTTCCCAAGTACAGGGATTACAGGCGTGTGCCACCAGCCCGGCTCAAGCAAACTGTTTTAGTTCTCAGGGCATTTCCAACTTAGGGAATCATTAATTCCCTGAACAGTAGGGAGAAAGACTATGTTTACAATCAATCTAATTAACTTACCTTTTTGACTTCTACTTTCAATCAACTCCTGTCTCCTAGCCTCCCATTATTTTTTTTTTCATAAATGACTTTTAAAACTGAGTATTTACAAACTGGGGTTCTTTTTTTCTTTTCTTTTTCTTTTTTATACTGCAGACTGAACCCAGGGGCATTCTACTCTTAGCTACACCTTCAGCCCTTTTTATTTTTTATTTTGAAACAGGGTCTCGCTAAGTTGCTGAGAGCCTTGCTAAGTTGCAGAGGTGTCCTCAAACCTAAGATCCTCCTGTCTCAGCCTCCCAAGTACTGCGATTATAGGCATGTGCCACCATGCCTGGTTTATAAACTGGAGTCTTTAACACCCCATATTAACAAACAGGGTTGGTCTCCTATAAACACTGATATGCAAATGATAAACAGGTTCTGAGTTGTGGGATGACATGTTGCACCCTCTCTGTCCTCCCTGGGATGTGAGTCATCCCTTAGTCCAGTGTATCCATGCTGTATATGCTATCTGCCCATCAGTCACGTAGTAGCTAGTTCTGTTATCAGGTCAACTGTAGAGGTATGGCAATGTTTGTGTTAAAGTAACCCTTATTTTACCTAATAATGGCCCCAAAGTGCAAGAGTAGTGATGCTGATGATTTTGATATGCCAGAGAAACTCAAAAGTGCTTCATTTTAGTGAAAGATATAAAGCTTGTTGCTATCGACAATTTCAGGCATCTCAGAACATATTCCCTGTAGATGAGGGGGGACTACTGTTCTGAAATGGACCCAACACATGAATTTTGGTGAGACACATATATTCAAATCATAGCAACATGTGAGTTAAAGAAATCGGACAGAAACTGTAGCAATATAAAACAATTCTTCTGATGTTTAGAGAGAAAGATATCACTTCTGGGTGGAAAGAGCGCTGTGATTATGATATGGTTTGAGTGTGTCCCCTGAGGGTTTATGTGTTGGGAGCTTGGTGCTTCATGCAGCAGTACAGGGAGGTGGAGGAACCTTCAAAAGGTGGGGTTTCATGCCAAGTAATTCTGTCATTGGGAATCTGACCTCAGATGGGATTAACCTAGTTCTCAAGGGACCTGCAAAAGTGGGTTGTTATAAAAGAGCAAGGCTGGCCCCTCCCTGCTCTCTAGCTTTCTGTCTCATTGTGTGATCACTCCCTCTTACATGTGCTTCTGCCTTGATGCCATCCACCATCTGGTGACCCAGCCAAGGGGCCCCTCATCAAAGGCTGAACTGAGAAACTGCCCGATCTTGGACTTTCAGCCTCTAAAACTGTGGAGGAAATAAACCTCTTTTCTTCATAATTTATCCAGCCTCAGATATTTTGTCCTAACTATGGAAAACAGACTAATACAAATAGTCACAACTAATGTTAATACAGCACTTTCAAAGCACATTCAATAGACTTTAGAATTTGATTTTCACAAAAATTAAGTAATTCAGAATCCTCATTTGTAGATGATGAGAGACTTCAGGAAAGGTAAGTGACTTTCCTGGCCTTACTTTGATAGGAAGTCAGTCCAGGGGCCTTAGACTCTGAAATTCCCTCTACTGTACCACACTGGGAGAGCTTCATGGAAAAGGTGACCACTTGGGCTAAGTATTTAAAGAGGAACCGATTTTGACAGGCAGAGATAAGGGCAGGACCTTCTAGGTAAATTGAACAGCAAAGGTATGAAAGCTGGAAATCTTATGACATGTTGGGGAAAGGGTGAGCAGAACATGCTAGCTAAAGCGTGAGCTATGTGCAGGTGAACTGGAAATAAGAAAAGAGTACTGCACCGTGTCTGAATCACATATGGTCTTAACTACCAGATTGAGGAGTCTGGAATTCATTTGACAGACAAGGCAGATGGGGAGGATGTATAGGAGCAGAGATGAAGTCAGGAAATCTGGAGAAATGAGTCAGCTTGTTGTGGAGGGGATGGAGAAGGCAGGGGGACCAGCTAGGAGATGAAAATGTAGTATTGTAGCTAGCATGGGAAGAAAGAATCCAGAAATATTAAGCAGTGAATTAACATGGTGCCTGGGTGAAGGAGTTGAGGGAGAGGCAGGAAGTAAAGAGGGCTCTTGGCTCTGCTCTGAGTGGTATCCCTGGAAAAATGGTTATGCCATTAACAGAGGATGGGGTTTGCACAGAGGAGCTGACTCGGGAGGAAAATCATGACTCCTGTTTGGATCTTCTGTGTTTGTGTTGTCTGTTTCACGTGGACACCTGACTGTCCACTAATGGTGCTCCTGGTGCTTTGGAAAGGTGGACAGGGAGTCAGAGGAGGAAGAAGGGTCTGACTGACCCCCCAGGCTGGGTCCTTCCTTCTTGTCTCTGTTCTGCTTCCCTCCACTCCCAAGCACTGCTTTCCTGCCCTTCACACATGGGCCTGATGAATACAATGCTTCGTATATGATGGACACTCAAAACATGCTTGGAAAATAAATTATTATTATTTTTTTTGGTACTGGGGATGGAACCCAGGGGCATTCTACCTCTGAGCTACACCCCCAGCCCTATTTTATTCTTTATTTTGAAACAGGGTCTCACTAAGTTGCAGAGGACCTCACTAAGTAGCTGAGGCTGGCTGCGAACCTGCGATCCTCCTGTCTCAGCCTCCCAAGTACTGGGATTACAAGCGTGTGCCACCACACCCAGCTATAAATTCTTTTGAAAGCTTGTAATCCCAGTACTTTGGGAGGCGGAGACCGGAGGATCCGGGTTCACGGCCAGCCTCAGCGCTCTCTCTCTCTCTCTCTCTCTCTCTACTTAGTGAGGCCCTCTGCAACTTCGTGAGACCCGGTTTCAAAATAAAGTATAAAAAAAAAATAGGGCCAGGGGTGTAGTGCGGAGGTAGAACGCCCCTGGGTTCAATCCCGGGTACCGCAAAAAAAAAAAATCTTTTTAAAGAAAAGCTGTCTGGAGAAACTTCAGGGCAAGGATGACAATTAGAAAATGGGAAAAGAGAAGAAGATACTTGCTGACAATAAGAAGCACCAAATGTGAGGCTTTAGAGGTGGCTATTTTCCAGAGTTGAAGAACTCCAAGGCCTTTCTGGTAGCGACCTGGTCAAGTTAAGGATGTAGAAAGATGCTGGGGCCAGGGTACCAAATGCACGAGTGGTCAAAGTCATCAGGGATAATGGCAAAGAGTGAAAATGACTAAGTTAAACCCAGGAAAGAGGGGGCCCTGCTTCAGACCATCCCTTCTGAGGTCCTCACTCTGAATCTCTTCTGTGGCAGCCCTCCCTGTGGGGCAAAGGGCTCGTGCCATTGGAACTGATGGCTCTAGAGTAGATCAGTTTCTGGGTATCAAAGCCCTGGGATTCCACGCTCAAATGGCCAACCTTGTTCTCAGGGTCTTCCCAGGCTTCTTGCCTGGGCACATACTCCTGGGACATATCATTTCACTACTCTGCATACCCCCATGCCTGAGCAATGGCCAAGGGGCACCTTTTGAGGTGGGTAGGGGGACAGAGCTAGGGTTTTGGGGGTGAGTGGGCAGGACTTGAACATTGTGGGTAGGGGTGTGCATGCATGTTCTTAACATCTATCCCAGTGTGAGCTGGGTGTGGTGGCACACTCTTGTAATCCCAGTACTTGGGAGGCTGAGACAGGAGGATCGCAGGTTCGCGGCCAGCCTCAGCTACTTAGTGAGGCCCTCCGCAACTTAGTGAGACCCTGTTTCAAAACAAAGAATAAGCCGGGCATGGTGGTGCACACTTGTAATCCCAGTACTTGGGAGGCTGAGACTGGAGGATCCAGGTTCGCAGCCAGCCTCAACTACTTAGTGAGGCCTCCACAACTTAGTGAGACCCTGTTTCAAAATAAAGAATAAAAAAATAGGGCTGGGGGTGTAGCTTGGAAGTAGAATTCCCCTGGGTTTAATCCCCAGGACTGCGAAAAACAATCAAACAAACAAACAAACAAACAAACAAACACATCTATCCCAGTGTGGGATGGACCCAGAACATGGAAGTAAAGGGGGCCAGAAGGCTGCAGGCTGTGGACTGGCATCTAGGCCTTCTTGTGCTGCTGCATTCTGAAGCAGAATTCCAAGAAGTCAGGAATTTTTTTTTTTTTTTTTTTTTTTGCAGTACTAGGGATTGAACCCAGGGGCATTTTACCTCTGAGCTCCACCTCCAGCCCTATTTTTTATTCTTTTTTTTGAAACAGGGTCTCACTAAGTTGCAGAGGACCTCACTAAGTAGCTGAGGCTGGCTGCAAACCTGGATCCTCCTGTCTCAGCCTCCCAAGTACTGGGATTACAAGCATGCGCCACCACGCCTGGCCAGAAGTCAGGAAGTTTTAATTCAAACCTAGATTTTCAAGGTGTTAAGGAGGTGCATTTGTCAACATTGGTGGCTAGAATGTATTGTATTTAAGTTGGTAAGCTTGATTTGTAACATTTATTTATTTAGTTAGTGGTACCGGGGATTGAATCCAGGGGAATTCTGCCTCTGAGATACACCCCAGCCCTATTTTATTTTGAAACAGGGTCTCACTAAGTTGTAGAGGGCCTCGCTAAGTTGCTGAAGCTGGCTTTGAACCTCTGATCCTCCTGTCTCAGCCTCCCAAGTACTGGAATTACAGGAGTGTGCCACCATGCCCGGCTGATTTATAACTTTTAAATACTTAGACATATGGTATGTAGACGTTTATTAAGAACCTTGCCTGTAATGCCCCTGGGTTCAATCCCCAGTGTCACACACACACACACACACACACCCTTGCTCAGAGACAAACAGTAGGAGTCTCAGGAATCAGCAAGTCAGAAAGGCCTTCCCACGATGATCCTTGAGCTTCCTTCTCCTTTCTTAACACCCACCACACTTTTTGGGGTGATTACTTGTTTTACTGTCTGTCTTTTCTAGAGACCCGCTGCATAGACGCAAGAACTAGGCTGTCTTGTTTACAAACCGATTTTAGTGTCAGTGCAATGACTGACATGTAGCAAATGCTCACTAAATAGATAAAAAAAAAGAACCCATATTCTTGGGTTTCCTTGAAAACTTGGATCTGGCAGCAACAGTGGGCCACAGTCCAATGTGGTAACAATGGTCCGAGCCTGTGTTTATCATAGGTCACATCTCACCTTTCACAAAACAAATACCCCTGGACATAGCCTGGTCACTGAAGGCCTCCAAATTCCTGACGCCTAGACCTCAGGCTCCTTAAGGCCCCTTTCCTTTGAAGATTGTCTTCTTTAATAAACTCTCCATGGTACATTTCTACCCATCTTTGACCTCAGTTTATTTGAATCATGCGTAGAATAACATCAAATACCAGCTTATATCTACTGTAGATTATGAAACTGAATCATTTCACATGTAATCAAATGAAGCCCATCTGCTTCAGAAAACAGCCATTAGTGTTATCCTTCCTTATTTCCCTCGGTAATTCCTTCGTTGACTCTAGATAGAGATGCTAGAGTCTGTGGACCCGGGCTTGACTGCTGCCTGAGGCTAAGATATGAGTGATGGTGGAACTAGAGGCATTGAGAGGCACAGAAATAAAGGAACTGTCAGAGTGAAGGTTAAGAGCGGGGCTTAGGATGATGATGAAGAAATTGGGTGATGCCGGAGTGATAATTTGCTCAGGAGGTATTTATTGAGTTCCTGCGATGTGTCAGGCACTGTTCTGACACGACAGATTCATCAGCAAACCCACCCAAGTCTCTGCTCTCATCGAGCTTAATTCCAGTGCAGGAAGCCAGGTAACACACAAACACGCATATCATTTATATGTATGTACATGTGGAGAGGAAATATATGCCATTTATAAAACCGAAGCAGAACAAGTGAACAGCGCTTGAGGGTGGCTGCTATTTGAGGAGACCTCGAAGAAGCAAAAGAGCAAAGCACGCGCGGCCGTCCTTTTTCTAATTTTCCAGGCTGCGCGAGCGAGGTGAGCTTGCCAAGAGCCCCGCCCCCTCCCTCCCAATAGGGTGCACGGTGCCGTCTCGGGGAAGCTCCTCCCCTGCCCCGCCCACAGGCAGCATCGGGGCGGGGCTTCGCGCCCAGCGCTCGGAGCGCGCCGCGCAGAACCGCGCGCATCGCGATCCCGGCATGCCCCTCGTCCTCTTTGGGCGTGGAGAACCACTCCGCTCCGAGCCTGGCATGCTGGGAAATGTAGTTGCCGCCAGCCGTCCCGAGCCGGTGGGGGGGGCGGTAAAAGCTGCTAAGTCCGGCTCCATTTCTGGCACATGACTTGCGGCCCTATTTGGGGGAGAAGGACAGGATCATCCCGAGAACCAGCCGGACAGCGGTCCAGGCCTCGCCGTCCCGGTTTACGGTCCCCGGGCGCGCCGCTCCCTCCCCGCTCGGCTCGGCCCGGCCCGGCCCGGCCGGCGCCTCCCCCGGCGCTGCTGCCACCTCGCGCTCGGAGGCGTCACGGAACGTGCTCCCCTTCCCCTCCCTCCTCCCTGCTCCCTCCTCTCTCCCTCCTCCCTCCCTCCCGGCCTCCCCCGCCTCCCCCTCCCGCGCCGAGACTCGCCGCCGCCGCCGCAGCCGCAAGAGTAGCCGCCGCCGGAGCCGCGCGCAGCCATGGCCGAGAACCCCGGCTTGGAGAACCACCGCATCAAGAGCTTCAAGAACAAGG
>PVJS01057488.1:0-12036 GCA_004027185.1 Glis glis | reverse complement strand
GGGGGCTCACTGGAGGTCTGAACCCTATAATGTCTGCTTTTAATTTCTTTCCTAGATATCGATCCCATGTGCTATAACAGACAACTCCTACATGCCTTCATCTATCTTTCAGCTTCATCTATCTCCAGGGCTACTTATTCTGCCCTAGACACTCTGTGTTAATGGATGTCATGGGACACCCTTGCCACTAGGTGTCCCTGGCCTCTCCCACAACTTTTAGACCTAAATGTGGCACCTGTTGCTGAAGGGGCTATGTCATGCAACCAGAACTAGGAGGGTGTTGATTCCCTATGGTATGAACTTTAACAAATGGAGTTAGAAGACAGGAGAAGATCGGCTGGTGAATTCCCAGTCTGGCACCACTCTCAGTTGTGCTGTTTAGAGATGGAAGCTTCATAATGCCTTTCTGAACATAACCAACAAGACTGAGCAATTGACTGTACTTTTTTATAAAGCATTGGACAGCTTGGTAATACATTCCCTTATGTCTGCTCTCCCCTTTTTCCCTATATTATTGCTCTTTTTTATTTTATTTTATGACTGATTGCCTTGGATTGCATCCCCCTAAAAGTATTAGCACATATACTTTTGCCTCAGGCTCTGTTTTCTAGGCAACACAAGTTCAGACACATGAAATATTGATACAGTTATGAACATGGTGAGATGGAAGTTGAAGGGATTTGTAAATTTGCTGAGGAATTTGGAGTTGGGTTTTATCCAGTTTGTGGATAATGGGGAGGGTGTTTAGACAGAGTTCTTGCTTGCAAGCAGAATAAACCAGCTCTAACTAACTTAAGTTATAAAGGAATATATACATGACTGTAATCCCAGTACTTGGGAGGCTGAGACAGGAGGATAATAGGTTTGAGGCCAGCCTCGGCAATTTAGTGAGACCCTATTTCAAAAAATGAGTAAAATCAGTCTGGGGGTGTAGCTCAGGGATAGAATGTCTTTGGCTTCAATCCCCAGTACCACGCACATACAAACAAAAGAAATACATAATATAAATATAATAGGAGATTTAATAGAGGAATATCATGGAAGTAATCAGGGTGGAAGATGGTGTTTGGAAGAGACAGGAGAGAAGAAATGGTGAAAAACAGTGGTAGAACCCCCAGACCCTCTCTTTATTTTATTTTTCATATACTTTTATTAGTGTATTGTAATCTCACATCATAATGTATTTCAGGGCGATAATGACATACATGCACACAGCATTTGGTGAGCTCCCCCCCACTCCCTCCCACTCCCTCCCCTTCCCCATATGTGATATTGAGATCAGTATTGATATTCTCACATATGTACATAATTTCAGTGGAAGTGCATCCTTTGTTAACTCTCCTCCCCCACCCCCACCAACTCCCTCACTCTGCTGGGGTTTTCCCTCCATTATCAGAAGCCCCTCTGGTCTCCTGACTACTCCCTAGCTTCTGCATATGAGAGAAAACATATGACCTTTCACTTTCTGTGAATGGCTAATCTCATTTAACATAATGTTCTCCAGGACCATCCATTTTCCTGAAACCGATATAATTTTGTTCTTCCTTATTGCTGAGTAGAATTCCATTGTGTGCATTTCCCACAATTTTGTAATCCACTCATCTGTTGATGGATACCTAGGTTGGGTCCATGATTTGGCTGTTGTGAATTGTGCTGCTACAAACATGGATATGCATAGATCACTATAATATTCTGATTTCAGTCTCTTTGGAAAGATACCCAGGGGTAGTGTAGCTGGATCATATGGTGGATCCATTCCCAGTTTTCTGAGGAATCTCCACACTGATCTCCATCGTGGCTGAACTAATTTGCAATCCCACCAACAGTGTTAGGAGAGTTCCTGTTTCCCCAGATCCTTGCCAGCATTTATTGTTATTTGACTTCTTGATGATGGTCTTTCTAATCAGGGGTATATGTAATCTCAGTGTAGTTTTGATTTGCATCTCCTTGATTGCTAATGATGTTGAATATTACTGGGGATTGATCCTGGGGGCATTCTACCTCTGAGCTACAACTCCAGTCATTTTTATTTTTGTTTTGAAACAGTCTTCCTAAGTTCCCAAGAATCTTACTAAATTGCTGAGGCTGTCATTGAACCTGCAATCCTCCTGACTCAGCCTCTTAAGTGCTGGGATTATAGGTGTATACCACTACACTCAGCTCCAGACCCTATCTTTATATGTCTACCATCAGAGAACTTCCTGTAAATTAGATGTGTATTAGATTGGACCAATCATTCCCAAGATCTGAAAATGAAATAAAAAGAAATAGTTTAAGAAGTAGGAGGCATGGAAGATGCTGGGGAAAAGAGTAATTAGTGGAAGAGCTCTTCCTAAAGCAGCTGGGGGAGGTGGGAACTGAGATTGCAAAGCTCCTAGAAGGAAGAAGGATGTGTTCACTTCCTAAACAGCAGAGAAAGAGGATGATAGTTTTAAACACTGAAGATCCTATGAGATAGTGAGAAGTAGTCTATGAGGAATACAGGCCGCATAGGATTTTCAAGTGGATGAATCCATCTGTTCATGTGCTGCCTCCATTGTGTAATTGTTATTTATTTCACTTCTGGGACTCAGTTTCTTCATATTTTGAAAGAAGGTTTCAGGCTTAAAAGTCCCTTCCTACCAAGATAGGTTATAGTTTCTATATCTTCCTTGGTAGCAGGAAGGGTGAGGAGTTGCTTTTGGACACTCTACCATCTATCCTTTGGTAGAAGGAGCCGCTTAGTTTTCTCCACTTTTACCAGCATTTATCAGACATTTTCCCTCAGTTATATCTTCCCAGAAAATATACTTGTGCCTATAGGTTGATGGATTAGGCTGTGATTCTTCCACATCACCAAGAAGGGGCATCTTTACCATTTAAATCACTTGACTGCTCCTCATTTTAACCCCACATTTTGCTTCTCCTTATGGGAAGACTTTATCCTGGTACCTGACTGTTTCAGTCATCATTCTCACTGCTATGACCCAAAAAACCTGACCACACAACTTAGAAGAAGGAAGATTTATTTGCTCATATTTCTGGAGATTTCAGGAGTTTGATCCATGTCAGGCCGGGTTATATCAGTGGAGCTCAGGGCATGGTGGAGGGAAGAAGAAGAAGAAGAAGAAGAAGAAGAAGAAGAAGAAGAAGCAGCGAGAGCTCTCTGCTCTCACATCATGGAGGTTAGATGCAAGAGAGAGAGAGCAAGCAAAGGGATTCAAGGACACAAGCACCATCCCCAAGGCCACACCCTAAGTGACCCACCTCCTCCAGCCATACCCTACCTGCCTTACCACCCAATAAATCCATTACAATGATTTATCCACTGATGAGATTACAACCCTCATGATTTAATTATATAAACTCTGAACATCAATACATGAGCTCTTTCAGGAGACATTATATATCTAAACCATAATGCTGATCATTGTAATAAGGATGGAATCCACTGAAGTAGGTACAACAAACTGGGAGCTATAGTTGTAAAATACCTTCCTATTGTGTTGTCAGGATTAACCTATGACTTGCCTTGACCAATGAATTGTTAGCAGAAATGATGCGAATCACTTTGGCAGAAACTTTAGGGGCCCATTGAAGGCCCCTTTTTCCTTCTTCCATGGTGACTGGCAACATTCTCCAATAGTGGCTGTTCCATCAGCCTGAGACTCAATGTGAGGAGGATGGAAACACAGACTCTAGTCCCGAGCCAACCTTATAGAATTGTCACAAAAGTGAGAAGTCAATTGTTAGGTTACTGGGATTTGGGAATAATTTGTTATTTTGGTGTAGCCTAGTTTATTCTGATCAATACAAGGTCTCCTCTGTTGAGTACAGGATTTTGTAAGCTACCAAAAACTGAAGAGATACTGGTGCTACAATGTCCAATTTGCTTGTTTAATTTCAATATGAGATGGTATCGTTACATACACTATTATACCTTTAACTTCTCTCCCTCCCTCCCCTACCATTGTTCTTTTTCTACCTTGCTACTATAATTCTTTATCTATTGTATTGAGGATGTTAAAACTCTTTCTTTTCTTTTGTAAGAAAAGAGTCACTCATGCTTGGCCCAAAGATCTGTAAGATCACATGTCATCTCTTTTATTGTATGCATCAAAACACTTTTTGAACACACATTATTCAACAAATGATGTTCTCAGTTCTAGTGCATAATAAAAAAAAACAGAGCACAATGTATATTCTGTCTATGTCTGTAGAAACGGACAAGCAGTGATTTATTTTATCATAATAAAAAGGAGTTATGCCATGATTCATGTCTCTAATGTCATGTCATTATTTTGTGGCTGTAGTAACTGTAGAGGAAGAGTTGTTTATAGTCACAGACAGAGCATCAGACTGAGACCCAAAAGTTATTCCAAGAACGGTGACAAGAACAGCGTGTGTTGGAAGAAGCTGCCCAGCTGGAAGGAGGATTGTGTGAGGTAGAAGAAACCTAAATATTCTGTCTATTATCTTCTGTGCTTTTGTTCTCTCCAGGGAGAATTTCCTTTGTCTCGTCTTTATTGGAGTAGCTAATTCCTTCTCCTTCTATTCTTTAATGGTGATTTTCTTCAGTATCGAAGTTTTGAATCTCTTTCCACAGATTGTGTTGCATTTCCACAGAAGATGTACACAAGACCGGGCGTGATGATGCACGCTTGTAATCCCAGTATTTTGGGAGGCGGAGACCGGAGGTTCCAGGTTCACGGCCAACCTCAGCTCTCTCGCTCCCTGTCTCTCTCTCTCTCTCTCTCTCTCTCTCCTTAGTGAGGCCCTCCGCAACTTCGTGAGACCCGGTTTCAAAATAAAGTATAAAAAATAGGGCTGGGGGTGTAGCGCGGAGGTAGAACGCCCCTGCGTTCAATCCCCGGTATCGCAAAAAAAAAAAAAAAGATGTACACATAGTTAGCTTGATATTACATGCACCAGTATGAACCAGACTGGAACAGTCCCAAAACATTAACATCCACTATATCATCTGACCACTTAACCGCTTCCAACAAAGCCTTATTTTTTCTCTCCTTGGGACAGATCGAACAACTATTATTTCTTGAATAATGCTGGGGAACTTGATTTTGTTTAGAAAGTTATACATTTCAAAAGAATAATTTACAACAATAATTTTTACATTTCCTTGTAGCCTTTCCATATGCATGCATTATTTTTTTAAAAAATTGCAGTTACATATGCATCCTTTATTTTTAGAAAATATAGTAAGATGTAAAAATTCCCTTTGAACATATCCCCAACCCATTGCTCTCTCCCCATTCAACAGAGACAACCACTATGATGAATCTGATAGTCATCCTTTTTAATACTTTTGCATATACTAAAAAATTTATATATGTGGAATTGTTCTATGCATTTCACACTGCAACTTGTTATTTTTAATTTAATATTAAGTATTTTAGACCTAGCCTTATTCATTCATACAACTCTGGTGCCTTTCTTTTGTCTGGATACCAATCCATTTCATGAGAATACCATATTTTATCCATCAATTTGTTGATGGACATTTAGGTTTTTCCTATTTTTTGTCAATTTCTGATAATGAGTAATAAACATCCATTTGTGTGTCTACTTGTGTACATAGTCAAATGTTTCTCCCGGGTGTATACCCAGATATGGTCACACTTCTCTCCCAAGTGACTGTTCTAGTTTACATACCCACAAGCATGGTATGAGATTATCTGTTTACCCATCCTCCTCCTCTATACCAGTCATTGTCACACTTTTAAATTATGGTTAGTCTGATGAGTAAAAGATGCTTTTTCATTGTAGTTTTAATTTACATTTCTCTGATTACTGCTGAGATTGAACATTTTTTCATATGTTTATTGGCCATTTGTGTTTCTTCTGGATTCATTATATGCCTAAATTATCTCTTCTGATTTTTTCTCTGCGCACAGAAAAAGTACACTCTAATGCATTTGTGTGTAAAAAGAAGCTGGAAGGAGAGAGAAAGGCATCTTCAGCACTGTTTACTAGAGCAGTTCTCCTTAATCTACCTGAGACGGATGACTTCATTGTGCAATTTCATTCTAGGAAGAAAAGATTATAGTATGGCATTCATTTACTGTCTGGTCACAAAGCACCTTCAGAACTAAAACAGACTTCTGCATAGCTTCCTTCAGAATTAACACATTAGCATGCTTTAAGGAAGCATGGCTGTGTGATGGCTGAAACATAGGCTTTGGAATCAAAAGGAGCTGACTTCCTATTTCAACTCTTCCAATTTCTACCTGGAGGGAACTTGGAAAGACTATTTATTGTCTCTGAGCCTTCAGGATATTTTCTTAACTTTTCTTGGTCTTTCCAGCACAAGGCTCATGGCTCCCTTCTCCATTCCCTTCCTTGTTGTCATTCTTGGTGACTTCACCATCTATTTAAATGACAATCTGATAGCCTGGCTTTACAGTCTTGAATTTTTCCATTCTGACACCCTTTGTCTTCTTGCTACTTTCACTGCAACCATTAGCACACTCTCACATGGAACCATGTTATTACTCATGAACCACCTCTGAAGACTTCAAGTATAAACTCTTTCATGCTCATTCATTTTTTATCCTTTTCTTTATTTTTCATAGTATCTGCCATCCTACTAGCCCTGTCCTCTCTTCACAGGTCCATAGCCTCTTTTCCCTTCATCATCCTGTTTACCAGTGCCAATGCCTCCCCTCTTTAGAGATCCCCAGTACTTACATTGTATCCATCTACTCAGTACTCAGTCCTATCAATTTTTTTCTGCTGCTTCCTCATGAGCTATTCAGCTCCAGGATATTCAGATCAACTGCAGCCGTGGTTCTCCAAGTGTGGTCCTAGACCAGTGACATGCACATCACCCAAGAACTTGTTAGAAACAAATTCTTGGGACTCACTCCAGACCTACTGAATTAAAAACTATGAGGCTGTGCTATGGTTTGGGTTTGAAATGTCCCCCAAAATGCCCATGTATTGATGCATGTCCCCAGTGTAACAATATTAAGAGGTAAAAAAATTGAATGGGGCTTTAATCTCATCAGTGGATAAATTCACTGAAGGATTAATAATTTGAATGGATTTACTGGGTTGTAACTTAGGCATGGCTAAAGGAGGAAGGTAATTGGGGGTGTAGCTTTGGGAACTATATCTGTCCCAGGTGGCTTCCTGTCATTCTCTCTGCTTTCCAGCTGCCATGAGATGAGGTGCTGTCTTCGTCCGCATGCTGTGCCACCATGATGTCTACTGTGGAGTCAGCTGATTATGGATTGTAACTCTGAATCTGTGAGTTCCAATAAACCTTTCCTCCTTTATGTTGTTCATGTCAGGTATTTTGGTCACAACAACAAAAAAGCAGACTAAAATAGGCTGAGACCCAGAAATCTGTATTAAACATTCCCTCCTGGATATGCACTACATATTCCTGGCCTCCGCAGAAACTTCTTGACATTTCCTTTGATTCACCCTTCAATTAAATGTCTATTTGCTCAAATTCCCAAACCCTAATTCAGATTCCCCCAATATCAACCATTCTGATTTAGTAGATCTCAGTACAACTCAGGAATCTGCCTTTTCAAGGTGCACTCCTATTAATTTTGAAAGCTCTGATGTTGATTTTCTAACACCACCAAACTGATCTCTTCCCTTTGAAAAGGACATGGCCCCTGTTTTTATTGAGCTCATAATGTCTAAAGCTTATGTCCATCCTTTTCTGTCTTCTCTGATAACATTCAATTCCTTCCAATTTATCTCCCCCCACATGGTGAATTCTTCTTAATGCTTAACAATGTTTTTATGACATTGCCAACCCTTTGAGTTCTAATTCTATTTAATTCTTTTTCTTCATTGATGAAGTGCTTGAAACAGTGAAGTAACCACATGATTTACAATTCTTCACACTCTCTCCCTCCCACCACCCTCATCACTTCACTGAAATTATTCTCTTGGTATTTCCCAGGGACTCCATAATTGTGAAATTAAATGCCCTCTTCAGTTGACCTCCTCTTCTTCCACTCTAAAGTTTTATCCTGGTCACTGCCCTCATTTATTGAAATTCTCCCCTTAGTTGGTTTCCCATGTCAACAGCTCTCTCTGTGTCCCTTCTATCACTAGGATCTTCCCTTGTCTTTCTCCATTGCTGGCTTCAGTTCCTCTAATTTTCCTAGAGTTTGTTCTCTTTTCTCTTTTCTCTACATGAATTTGCTTGCCTACCTGTGCCAATCTCTTATTTTTCATTGTTTTCTATTGAAGTAAAATTCACATATGATAAAATTCACTACTTACAAGTAAGCAATTGCCAGGCATGGTGGTGTGTACCTATAATCCTAGTGTTTGAGAGGCTGAGACAGGAGAATCACAAGTTTGAGGCCAGCCTCAGCAGTTTAATGAGAACCTTATCAACTTAGCGAGACCCTGTTTCAAAATAAAATATGAAAATGACTGGGGGGTGTAACTCAGAGGTAGAACACCCCTGAGTTCAATCCTCAGCACCCCCCAACAAAAAGCAATTCAAGCCGGGCGTGGTGGCGCATACTTGTAATCCCAGTACTTGGGAGGCTGAGATAGGAGGATCGCAGGTTTTTGGCCAGCCTCAGCTACTTAGTGAGGCCTTCTGCAACTTAGTGAGACCCTGTTTCAAAATAAAGAATAAAAATAGACCTGGGAGTGTAGCCTGGAGGTAGAATGCTCCTGGGTTCAATCCCTAGTTCTACAAAAGAAAAAAAAAAGCAATTCAGTGAGTTCAGGTATATTCAGAGTTGTGCAACCACCACCACCATCTACCTTCAGAATATTTTCATTATTCCTCTCCCTCTCCAAAACTACCCAGTCTGTACTTATCAGCAGTCACTTATTCTTTCCTCCCAGCAACCTCTGGAAACTACCAATCTACTTTTGTCTCTATGAATTTGCTTATTTTGGACATTTCATATAAATGGAATCATATAATATGTGGCATTTTGTGCCTGGTTTGCTTAATTTAATATAATGCTTTCAAGATATCCATATTGTAGCATGCATTGGTAGTTCATTCTTTTTCTGACCAAATAATATTTCTTGTATGGTTCTACCATATCTTTTTTTTTGCGGTACCGGGGATCAAACCCAGGGGCGTTTTACCTCCGAGCTACACCCCCGACCCTATTTTTCTTAATACTTTATTTTGAAACCGGGTCTCACGAAGTTGCGGAGGGCCTCACTAAGTAGTTGAGGCTGGCCGCGAACCCGGATCCTCCGGTCTCTGCCTCCCAAGTACTGGGATTACAAGCATGCGCCACCACGCCCGGCCTCTACCATATCTTACTGTATCATCAGTTGATGGAAATTTCAATTGTTTCCACCTTTTGGCTGTTATGAATAATACTGCTATGAAAATTCATGTAGAAGTTTTTGCATAGACAGGATTTCAGTTCTTTTGCATATATACCCAAGAGCTGAGCTGCTATATCTTAGGTTAATGGCCAAACCAGTTTCCAAATCTGCTGTACCATTTTACATTTCTACCAGTGGTAATCAAGGGTTCTGGTTTCTCCACATCCTCCCCAACACTTGCTATTCTTTACTTTAAAATTTTTTTATCATAGCCACTCTACTGGGTGTGAAGTGGTATATCTTTGTGATTTTTTACTTGCATTTCCCTAATGATTAATGATATTCGATCATCTTTTCATGCGACCTAGGGCAATTTGTATATATTCTTTGGAAAATGTCTATTTGAATCCTTTGTTCATTTTATTTATTTATTTATTTATTTATTTATTTATTTTTTGCGGTACCGGGGATTGAACCCAGGGGCGTTCTACCTCCGCGCTACACCCCCGGCCCTATTTTTTTATACTTTATTTTGAAACCGGGTCTCACGAAGTTGTGGAGGGCCTCACTAGGTAGAGAGAGAAAGAGAGAGACAGGGAGAGAGAGAGAGAGAGATAGAGAGAGAGAGAGAGAGAGCGAGCTGAGGCTGGCCGCGAACCCGGATCCTCCGGTCTCCGCCTCCCAAAGTACTGGGATTACAAGCGTGCGCCACCATGCCCGGCCTTTGTTCATTTTAAAATTGGATTATTTTCTTTTCATTGTTGAGTTGTCTTACTAAGTTGCCAAGGCTGCCCTTAAACTTGCAATCCTCCTATCTCAGCCTCCCAAGTACTGAGATTACAATGTGGGCACCACTGTATCCAGCTATGATATGCCTTTTGAGCATAAGTGTTTTGAATTTTGATGAAGTCTAAATTATGTATTTTCTTTTGATGCTCATGCTTTTGGTGTCTATCTAAGATTCATTTGCCAAATTAAGACCATTCAGATTTACCTCTATATTTTCTTCTAAGGGTTTTATAGCTTTAGCTTACACTTAGGTTTTGTCACATAATTGTTGAAAAACGGATATGTTAAATAAGAGATAGGCAATTCTTTTTTTTAACTTTTTATGTTCATTTATTGGTGCATTGTAATTATACATTTTGATATATGTCAGGGTATGAACATCATACATGCACACATTGCACATTTAGCCCTCCCTTCAATCCCACCCTATTCCCTCCCCCTTCCCTCCCTTTCATGCTCTGGATAGTGATTGAGTCTTTATATAGGCAATTCTCAAAATCAGATTCTACCTTTTCCCTAGGGTTTGTTGCTGCTGCTACTTGTTGTAGTTGTTATTGTTTGCTTGGTGATTTTTATGAACTGATTTTGTAAAATCTGTATTCTTTGTGATGTGAAACCATAAGTTTCTGCACTGTTTAGTAGTCAGTTAATGATTGGACTAAAATTTCCTTAAATTCCTGGAACTAATAATTCTCTCAGTCTTTGCAGAGAAGTTGTATATATATATTTGAACCATGCTTTCAGCACTCAGCCAGAAAGTTCAAAACCCTATCATAGCCTTCACTTCTTGCTTGTGTAGAACCGTTAATGTCAACTAAAAGCAAGTGCTTGGGATGGTCTCAGTTCTTTCCTGGACACTGAACACAGGCATGTGCATGAGTTTCTAAATTCCAAGGAATATGATGTCCCCTATTGGTATCTCATTCTCTAACTATTCCTTTTATGTTTTCTGGCCAGGTTCTTATTCGCTCTCAATTGTCATCACTACTTTAGGCAGTTGCATTGTTCAATGGTTGTTGCTGGTTATTTGCACAAATGCTTCCAGGGATTTGTCTGCTCTGCCTGCCCTGAATGAGGTCTGGGTCAGGTCAAATAGACAAGCCTGGAGAATGGGGTTTTCAGGTAACTACAAGATGGATCAACTAATGACAATTCTCTGAGAATGGTGTTTTTTTCTTGTAATGGGAATTGAACCCAGGAGCATTCTACCTCTGAGCTATACTTCCAGCCCCTTTTATTTATTGTTTTTGAAACAGGCTCATGCTAAGTTGCTGAGGCTCTGGCTAAGTTGCTGAGGCTGGCCTCGAACCTGAAATCCTCCTATCTGAGTCTCCCAAGTACTGGGATTACAGGTGTGTGCCACCATACTATCTGAGAATGGTGTTTTGAAGGGACACCAAAAACATTCTTTCTCCAGGGTCTGCTAGGCTATTGGGATGGTCCTAGGGAAAGCAAAATGTCCCAAAGTTCACTGTTCTTGATGAGATTTACTCACTTATTTTAAATAAATGCTCCTCAGATTGCTGCAAACTTTTGATTAATTTCCAGAGTTCTGCAAACATCGATTTTGATAATTTTTGCCAGTGTTCTCATCGCTTTTATGGGGAACTGGCTTTCCTGCTGATATCACCACAGTTAATCTAATATTGATTGCTACATCTGTGTTCCCATTTCACTTGAACTTCACCTGAATTTCCCTTGGTACATACCTCAAATTTAATATGTTTTAAATAGAACTAATCGTCTGTTTCCACAAAATTTCTCCTTCTTCCATTGTCCCTGTTAAAGGCTTTACATTAAGGCTGGAGAAAATTAAGCTGGCAAAGCAGATGGAAGACTCATCAGAATGGTAGTAGAATCTAATTATAATTATATCTCTGTTAATCTGGTACTGCTGGGTGTGAAAGGAATGAAAAGATTAAGAGTTGGAAATTGACAAATTTGAGTCACAATAAGATTGGCATCAAACTCCCAACT
>PVJS01057487.1:0-12036 GCA_004027185.1 Glis glis | reverse complement strand
AAAAAAAAAAAAAAAAAAAAAAGAGCACATGTAAAAATACATTGTATATCCAGAAAGAAAGACTTTTTTTTAAAAACGATACTATTAGTACATCTAAAAAAAGTATTTTAGAAAAAATATGAAAGTATTTGTTAGAAATGTTAGACTTTTAATACATTTAATACTTAGAGCCTTAGCGAGACCCTGTTTCGAATTTAAAATAAGGGCTGGGGAGGATGTAGCTTAGTGATAAAAGTGCCCCTGAATTCAATCCCTAGTACCATGCACATACACAAAAAAGAATCTACTATAAAATTCAGGACAGCCGGGCGTGGTAGTGCACACTTGTAATCCCAGTACTTGGGAGGCTGAGACGGGAGGATCGCAGGTTTGCAGCCAGCCTCAGCTGCTTAGTGAGGCCATCCGCAACTTTGTGAGACCCTCTTTCAAAATAAATATAAAATAGGATTGGGGGTGTAGCTCAGAGGTAGAATGCCCCTGGGTTCAATCCCCAGTACCACAAAAAAATAAAAAATAAGATTCAGGACAGTAGTCCTGGAGGGGGAGCAGGAGAGAGGTCAGTGACTGGGGAGGGATTTTAGGTGCTAGTCGTGTAGGTATTTTCTTTAGGATACATGTTTGTTGCTCTAAATGTTTTATTTACCTTTCTGCATTAGATTTAATAATCAAAAGGAATTAAAAAGCAGAACAACAACCTAAACTTTGGAACTCTTTGGAAAATAACAATCTGGAAGGTGGACAAATTACATGTTTTAGTTGTTTTCTCAGAGATAAGAAAAAAGAGAACTTACTTTGTTGTTGGACAAGTTTCAGTGAAATACTTGAAGTTTCACTATTCATGGTGAGTTAGTGCTATATAAACTTGGAAATAAAATCACCAGAGATTTTAAATCAGAGACTATGTAAGAACTAATCTTAGCAACTAAGAGGTGGACAGTTTGAATTTGAAAAAACCTAGCCCTGTGAGTTCATGGTGGCCACTGCAGCGCCCCTTGTCTCTGAACCACTCCTGAGTCACTTTCCCCTTTTCTTTTCTTTTTTTGTGGTACTGGGGATCCAGCCCAGGGGCATTCTACCTCCCAGCCACACCCCCAGGCCTATTTTTGTTTGTTTTGAAACAGGGTCTCCCTTGGTTGCTGAGTCTCACTACATTGCTGGGGCTGGCCTTGAACCTGTGATCCTTCCTGTGTCAGCCTCCCAAGTACTGGGATTATAGATGTGCATCACTGAGCCCGGTTTAACACTTTTCCCTTTTCTTGAAGGATAACACCTGGTCACAGCTAAGTAGCTCTATTGATTAATTCCTGCCAATAGGAGGAGTTCAATAATCTGACAGCCTTCCTTCGTCTCATTCTGTCCCTTTCAGTCCAAGCCAGCAGTGTTTGTGCTGAGTGAGATGGCTGACGAGGTCTATCACACACCTAATCTCTTCACAAAAAGCTTGCCTAGCCACTTTCTTGGCTCTGTCTCCAGAGCATGCTATCCAGGGAAGGCTGAGAATTTCTCAAATCAAGTGCTATTTTCTTTTAGCAGTTCCTTCAATTTCCATTCCTCTCACATTTTATTATAAGCAGCAAGGAGGAATCAGGCTGTACCACACACACTTTGCTTGGAAAGTTCCTCAGTTAAATAATGAAGCTCATCACTCATGTATTTCCCTTCCAACAGAAACACAATTTAGACAAATTCTGTTGCTTTTTATCTTTCTTTTAGTGTCCAATAAATGTTCCTCTTTGTGTCTGAGATTTCACCAGAAACTCTTTTTTATTTCTTATTTGGAAACAGGGTCTCGCTAGGTTGATGAGAGTCTCACTACTTGCTGAGGCTGTCCTTGAACCTGCGATCCTCCTGTCTCAGCTTCCCAAGTGCTGGGATTATAGGTGCGCCACCATATCCAGCCAGAAACACTTTTAACGTTTACATTTCAGCAACATTATGTTCCTAATTGTTGGGCCCTCCACCCAGTGCCCCGAGAGGGCCTGGTGGACTAACAGAAGCCTGCTCTAGAGTACCTGATGGACTAACAGAAGCCTGCTCTAGAGTACCGGGCCTCTTCCATGTGGCAGTGACTCAGCATAACAAAGGCAAAATGGCGCTGGCAGATGCCACAGGGGAAGGGTCTGCAGATAACTCCCCCTGACCACAGGAAGGCCCGTCATAGGCAGCTGCCTCCTTACAACGGGTGCCTTCGCCTATGATAGGTCACAGGGGGGCACAAACTGCTTTACCTCTTGTCCCATTGGGCCCCAGCTTATCTCTCTGGAATTTTTTTTATGGCCTTTACTTTAAAAGTGCGACTGTCTTTCTAATAAACAAGATCTTGCTTGACTTGTCTCCCGGCTCCCTGGTCTTTGGTCAAGCCGCGACACTTGCCACCCTGTCCAGTTCGTGCCACTCTCGGGCAGGACCCCGAGACCTAATGATCTATGAATTCTCTAAAACAATTGAAGCCTCCTCTACAGCTCTCCTCTCTTCTGAGCATTAACCAGAATCACCACATTTTTAAGTATTTGTTCCAGCAGCACCCCTTTTCCCAGTATTAAAATCTGTATTAGATTTCTAGAGCTGCCATAAAAGTACCATAAATTGGCAGGCTTAAAACAAAGAACAGAATTTTATTTTTTCAGAGTTTTGGAGATCCAAAATCAAGGTTAGTTGACCCATGCTCTCTCCGAAGGCTCTAGGGAAGGATCTTTCCTTGCTTCTAGTAGCGACTGATAATCTGTAGCTCCCCTTGGCTTGTAAACACATTATGCTCATCAATGCCTCCATCATTACAAGGCCTTCTCCCCACAAGATATGGTCTGTAGATCTGTGTCCAAATTTCCTGTATCTAATAATGACACCAACCACTGGATTAGGAGCTACCCTAATCCAGTATGACCTCATTTTAATTTGGTTACACTGATATTATTCCCAAATAAGATGATATTCATCAGTAGCAGGGGTTAGGACTTGGACATACCTTTTTTGGGGCAGACACTATTTAAATCATCATACAGAAAAATTCTAAAATGGAGTCTTCTGGGAAAATATAACATGGTTTGTGGATAGTAATTTCTGTGATCTGAATATATGCTAAAAAGTTCCTAGTCTCTGGAATTTCTCCTGATGGTGCTGGAAGTTAGTTTAACCAGGATTTTTCACATAACTTTACCAATACTAATTTTCTAAACACAAGCATCTTTATTTAAAATGAACCAATATACAAATTTCTAACCTTTAGTCCTTCAGTAGCCTTGCGAAGTTCCTTAATAACTGATGATAGAGCTTCTGGGTTAATTCCTTGTTCACAAAGCCGTACACAAATAGACAGAGTTTCCATATCTAAGCCAGTATTCAAAATTCTTGAAATCTCAAGAAGAACTAAAAAAGACATAAAGAAAACTTTTTTAAAAAAGCTTATAACATTTAAAGATATCCACACAGGATTTTTGTTTTTAATTCATATATTCTACACAGTATCAAGGAATTAGCATAGCATCCCAGGAATTTGAAAGTTAACATGTAATACTATCTTGCCCATACTCAATTTTAGAAACTTAAAAATAAACTTACACCCTCCCTTCACATAACTGCCTAACACTTTGGTATATAGGCAAATATCAATATCAGGATTATTCTGAACACTTTCCTATTTTTTAATACTCTTTGATAATTTGATTAGTTACATAACCTTTCATTTCATTGAAATACCATACTTTACTTCACCACTCTACTATTTTAAGTTAGGCTGCTCTGTTTCCTCCATTACAGTCACACTTTTTTGCACTCTGCCTAGTAGAACGGCACTAGCCTCGTGTCCTGTGTGAGCATGGTGTACTGTTCCTTCTAACCTTTTGGATGGTTCTTTCCCTATTTTGAGGGTTGTTTTTCTCACACACACATGTGATAATCAATGCTCTGCTGAATATTCAAGGGAGACTCTTCTCCCAATCTCCAGAATTTCTCTGTGCAATTCTCTCTTTTTAGGTACTCTGTCCTGCAAACTCTACCTTTGTTGGTCTCCCTGGTCCCTCAAGTCTTTCTGCTCAACTCAGGTGTCCACCGGGTTTCGCCTGGGTTCCCCCTGCTGCACTGATGCCCGGGAACTCTGAATACAGTGAGCTGGGGCAAGAGAGCTCACCGCATGTTTCCTGTCAGGAAACACGTTCACTGACCTTCAGTGTCTAGTGTCCAATGTCTCAAAAACCTTTGTTTTTTATGATTTATCTGGGTTTTGTTGTTTTTTTTCAAGTAGAAGTGTAAACCCAGTCATTACTCTAGGCTAGAAGCTGGGAGCCATTCCATTTTCAGTTTTGACAGTCCTATTTATTAATATTTTGCTCTTCAGCTGTATCTAGCCCATTATTCATGTTATCTACCAAATTTATATCAATAACTGTATTTTAAGATTTGTTTCCCCTCATAATAACTTGTTCTTGTTTCTTAACTAAAATTTATAACCATTTCTTATTTTGTTGCTGCTGTTTCTGCCTGTATCTATTCAAAGCTACATTCTTAAACTGTTTTTGAAATTGCTCTATTATCTCTATTTCTGGAAGGGAGCAGCAAGACAATGGTTAGGAGTCTGATCCCTAGAGCCAGACTACCTATGTCCAAATTCTAGCTTTATTAGTAGGCAAGTTATTCTCTCTCTTCCTCTATTTTACCATTTTATAAAATGTGGGTAATAATAGTACTTATTTTATAGGATCAGTATAAAGATTAAAGACACACTTACAACTGGTACTTAGCATATGGCAGTGCTTGATAAAAGGGTTCGCTGGTACTATAACTCTCTTTTTCATTTTCTATTTTAGTTGCTTATGTTTTTCATCTATCTTAGTTGCTCTGTGATTCTTGACTGAAATCACCTATACGAAGTCTCTCCTATGTCCAGCACTGCTGTGCTGACACGTTCTTGGATAGTCTTACCCTGGCCTCGGCCCTCTGGATCAAGCAGGAGAAGGATCTTGGCTCTAGACCCAGAAAACGCACGGAGGGTGCTTCTCAATCTCTGGCAGTGGCAGATGGTATATTTCTAATTCCCAGGTTCACTTAGGCAGGGCAGCACGCTTCCTCAGGTTCCAGTCCCAATCTCCTGCTGTGGTTTCCATCTGCTCCTTTCTTTTGGGGGAAACCTCTTTCTAATCAATGGAGATTTTCTTTTCTTGTTTTTGAAGATTCCGAATTGATAATTACGTTTTTATTTCCTATCATTTTTATCTGCTTGGAGTAGAAATTTTTAAGAAGTATTCAACTGATACTGAATCTTCATTTTCTGTAACTTTTTAATTGTTTTCATAAATGGATTCTACCACTGATATACTGGAATCTTACATATTTTTATGTTATAGCCAGCTACCATAGCAAATCTACTAAAGCTTCTAACAAATTTTCAATTGATTCTCTTGTATTTTGTAGTCAGACATAACTTCACATAACTACAAATAAGTTTTGTCTCCTTTTCAAAAATTTTTTTCTTATTCTATGTTGTTATATTTTTAAGATCAGTATTCTTAAAAAAGCAGTGAAGCCGGGCGTGGTGGCGCATACTTGTAATCCCAGTACTTTGGGAGGCGGAGACCGGAGGATCTGGGTTCGCGGCCAGCCTCAGCTCTCTCTCTCTACCTAGTGAGGCCCTCCACAACTTCGTGAGACCCAGTTTCAAAATAAAGTATAAAAAATAGGGCTGGGGGTGTGGCACGGAGGTAGAATGCCCCTGGGTTCAATCCCCGGTACCGCAAAAAAAAAAAAAGCAGTGAAAGCAGGTGTTTGCAATTTTATCTGGAATGCATTTAACATTGGCATTAAGGATGATGTTGGCTCCATACAGTTGTTTTTAATTGTGCATGTTAAAAATGCACCATCAACATCAGGAAAAAATGTTGACTATCACTAACAACTTTTCATCAATCACTAAAATAACCAAGTAGCTTTTCATCTTTGACCTAGTGAGGTTAACACATTATACTGAGACGTCTTAATTGCAGCAAAAGAACACTGAGCTTGGTAAATCCTTACTTTTATAGTAAGCAAGCCTGCATTTTAGATAGATAGATGTTACCTCAACTCTCACTGTTGCTTGCTGAAAACATACCTGGAAAAATAGCTCAATGGAAGGCATATTGCAATCATGGCCTTGCATTCTTGGCTTACAGATCAAGAATGTGCAGCTATGCTTAGGGCCCATGCTGGACTGTATCTCCCACAGTGACACTGTACTGACATGCAAGGTTAAAAAAGACAATGTAGCTTCCTCATGGCTCTCTGGAGACACTCTCCCTTGAAACCAGGCACCACATGTGAAGAAACCACATGTTCAAACAATTGCTCCTGTGGAGGGCCCAGCTAATAGCTAAAAAGATATGTGATTGAAGCTTTGAGATGCCTCTATACTCAGCCACTGTCTAACTGGAATGTGTAAGAGACCTCATTGAGAACTCACCTAGAGACCAGTGAGAGAAAAGTAATTCATCCATTCTCACCTAGAGAAGAGTGAGAGAAAAGTAATTTGTGTTGTTTTATGTTGCTAAGTTTGGGGTAGTTTGTTTTGCAGCATCAGATAACCAGAAGTGATACTCAGACCCTATTCCAGCTCCATCACCACCACCACCAAAACATTCTCCTCTCCAGTTCATTCTCTTCATGGACGCCCCCTACCTATAAACACTATGCTTATTCTTGACCTCATACCTTTGCTCATGCTTTTCTCCTCTGCCTTTTCTCTTCCCTTCATATAATCCCACACTGTCTTTTGGGTCCATGTCAGTCCTAGTAATTCTTTCACTCAGCTTTTTTATTATTATTATTATTATTAACATTGATCTTTTCTTCCTATCTTCACAAACTAATCAACAACTATTTCCTTAAGGCTTACTGTGTAACTGGTACCTATATGTATATTCCATCTATTATGCTACTGCTGGAAAGATAATTGTGAACAAGACAGATATGATCCCAGTCCTCGAGACATCACGATCTAGGAAAGATAGCTATTAAAGTAACTGACCGCAGCTGGGCATGGTGGTACATGGCTGTAATCCAAGCTACTCAGGAAGCAGAGGCAGGAGGATTCAAAGTTCCAGGCCAGCAAATAAAAAAGTATGAAGCTATCAACAGACTCTAAAATAGTCTTCAGAATGCCAAAGAGCAAAGGAGGCATACACCACAGGAGACAGAGGGTAGTCAGAAAATGCTATTTTAAGAGAAAATGTTAGAAGAGAATGTTGAGATTCTAAGGATTAGAGAAGAGGATCTTATACAATAGCTCTTATACTAAATCAAGGCTGGGATAGAACAGCTTCCTTTCAGAGTTAAGTATGCAGATAAATTACCAGGCCTACATTAGTCCTCCCATGTGTGAAGTATCTTTAAGAAAATCCTTTCATTTTATGATTAAAATGAAAATTTTTACAGCTGAATTCTAAAACCCATGCAAACTGCTGACACTTATTAAAAGTTTAAATCACTGTTAGGTGATTAATACTATGGGAAGAAGGAAGAGGATGAGGAAAAATATCCTAGATCTTGAAGGAGGATACAAAAGCTGCTATTATGGGAGAAATAGTTCTCAAAAAACTCTGGTCTTCACTTTTTCATGTTCTTACATTTAATGGAATCTTCATTTTACACCAAGTTCTCTCAGAAAAGATTTTTTTTGGGGTCAAATTATTAGTTTTAAAACATACTTTTATTGATGCATTATATATACATCATAGTGTGATTCAAAGTGATACATTCACACATGCACACATCACTTGGTGTATTTTCCTCCATACCTTTACACAGCTTCCCCTCCTTCCCTCCCTCCCCATACATGTTAGCAAACTGGTGGTGATACCTTCGTATATGCACATAACAGTATTTAGATTGTTCCTTTTCTAAAACCTCATTTTTCCCCTTCCAGGTCTCTTCCAAAATTCCCTTCCACCATTCTACTGGTCTCTTTTCCTCCCTTTAACTGGATCTCAGAAAATATTTTGATGATGCAACCAATGCAAACTATTAATTCTCATTTGTACACCAGTAATTCCACCAGACATAAAATAGTTTTCCATCCCAATGGCATCCTGTGGCCTTATGAATAAGAACTCTAAACAGAGGTAAATAAGAAAATTAGCTGGAAGTGAGGCCTCATACTCCCTATCCTGTTCAAAAATTACCCTGGCTTCTAAGTACACATACAAGATGACAATGTTACATACACAGAAATTCCTCAAGTACATCAATACACTTACAAAATAAAACTAATAAGACATCGGATCAAGAAGATTGGAAAAATAGGCTGGATACCACGTTAAGAACAAAAGTCTAAAAAATATAGAAAAACAGCGGTTAGGTTAAAAAAATATATAGGTAGAAAAGTTCTGACAGCATAAATGGTTCTTTAAAAAGGAAAGCAGCAGCCAGCACAGAAAACCCAGAAGCCTTTATCAGAAGCTCCCATATAGAGGGATTGTATTAGAACTGGAGTCTTCAGAGAAGGAGACAGGGCAGAACGGCTGACACATCTCGTGACAATTCCATAGAGTTTTCTTTATCAGGAGTCTGGTCTGGGTAACCCCTAGAAAACGCCAAGGCGGGATTGCAAAGGGCAATATTTAACATCTCTCCAACACTCACCTACGGATGGGTATGAGTAAAACAGAGACAAAGAAAGGAGTTTCCAAATAGGATGGCATCTGATGTAATAGGAAAAAAAAAACCTGATCATCTTTGAGATGCCCTTACCCGGTTGTCTTATTTAAATATTCAAAATAACCCCGGGTGGCAGAGTTTTATTTTACAGGGAGAAAAAAAAATCCCAACAAAAAACACAGGCTCAAAGATGTTTACATGACTTAGCCAAGCTCACTACAGAGGAATAAAGTGGCAAAGCTCACATTAGCAGAGAGAGAGCTGTAACTCCAAGACACTGTAACGTCTGTCTATGAGTGTGCGCAGGCCCTACACCCACGTGCCTCGGGGCGCGAAAACTGGGACGCCACAGCACCCGGACACTGTCACCCGCTCCAAGTACAATCAAATCATGATGGGAGGGGCGGCTCGTCACCGCCGGATGTCTAACCAGAGCTTGCAGAGCTGGCGGGGAGAGGCGACTGCGGCGGCCGCCGTGCCCGGGCGGCGGGGCCGGGGCGGGCCGGGGCGCGCGGGGTGCGGGGCGCGGGCCTCGGGGTCCGGGCGCGCCACCGGCCAACGCGCGGCCACAACGCCCTGCGCGCGGCCCACTGCGCGGCGGCCCAGACGCAGCTCTGCGGGGCCGGGCCTCAGCTCCGCGGCCCGGAGGATGCCTTCCCGGCACCGCCGCGGCTGGCGTGGGGGCCGGGGGCGGCCGGTCCTCCTGGGCTCCGCCGCCCGGGGCGGCCAGTCCTCCTGGGCTCCGCCGCCCGGGGCGCCGGCTCGGGACGCGGAGGCGAGGGAAGGCGCGCCGCGGGCACTCACCGTCCATGGTCTCCCTCACCGCGTTCAGACTCGCCGCCGCCGCGCCGGCGCCGCTGCCGCTCGCCATGGCGGAGGCTCGGGGGGCGGGCGAGGGCCCGGGCCTGAACTGGAGCGCCGCCCCTCCCGGCACCCCGCGCGTCCCGTCACGCCGCAGGCTCCGCCCCCGCGCGTCCCGTCACGCCGCAGGCTCCGCCCCCGCGCTCGCCGCCAGCGTGCGGCGGCGTGGATTTGAATTTGGAGCCTCGTTCCCCTGCGCGGAACGTAGGGCCAGGAGTTGCCATTCGAATTTGCCCGGCCGCCTCGACGCGATTGGCCGGTTCGCGGACAGCCGAGCGACGCGATTGGCTGCTGGCCGCCCAGCCCCGCGCCCTGGTTGGCCTGAGCCAGCGCGGAAGCGGGGAGTTAAAGAGTCAGCCTGTCGTGGGAGCTGGCCCGGCGCCCTCGGTGCGCCCTGGAGTCGGTACCCGGGCTTCGGTTCTGTACTCGCCTGTAGGTACGTCCTTCGTGGTTCCTGGCCTTTCCTCCTGTCTCGAATTGGAGAGCCGTTTCCCAGCTGCAGACCTGCCTGCATGCCCGCCCCGGCGTGAATGAGATCAGCAAGGGAGTAGGGGTGCAAGAGAGGGGCGCCGGGACAGATCGCCTAGGGTTGGGGTGACACCTCCTCTGCTGTTCACACAGGGAAGGCAGGCGCACTTCAGTCTTCCAGAAGTCGATTCTTCTTTTCCTCTGGTTGTAGCCCCCTTTAGAAGTAATGCAGCCTAGCTTTCTGGGGGTAGGGGTGGGCGGAAGGAGAAAGAGAAATGGGCAAAGGCGGTTACTTCCCTAGATCTATCAACCACACTCCTCTAGCGAGGGCTGGAGAGCCCGAGAGGCATCCGTGCACTAGCGTCCTCATCTCTTATTTGTTTGCTACAGTTTAGTAACAACTGCAGTTTGATTGAGGATTGCTAGGTTATCCAAACATAGTGTTTAGAGCCTTGAGATAATAAGTTAAAAGCTACAGATAGAAGTCCTTCAGTTGAAAAAGAATCTATGCCTATTTTAACAGTTGTCTCAAAGGCGGGCCCGAGCTCATTCATGTTTGGAACACTATAAGCCATTTAACTTCTCTGAGTTTAATTCTTCTGCAAAATGATGACACTAATACTCTCTAGCTTTCAAGATTATTTCGATTGTTTGTTGTTGTTAAACTATAAAATCGCCCCAAGAGCGTTGTTTTAATTCGTTTTGTGAAATATGTGTGTGTTGAATACATTTTAATTGTCAGGATTAATATGTGTGTATGTACTTTGTAATTTTAATGTATACTTCTGATTTCTTTCTAGCTTGCTTTCTTTGCTATGGGAGATGTCAAAGAATTAAAAATGCAAATAACACCGGAAACTCCTGGAAGGGTCCCTGTTTTAAATCCTTTTGAAAGTCCTAGTGACTATTCTAATCTCCATGAACAAACTCTTGCCAGTCCTTCCGTTTTTAAATCTACCAAATTACCAGTAAGTTATTCTTGGCCAGTGTTTACAACTGACTTTAAATGGAAATAATTACAAATCATTTTAAATGGAAGTATCGTTTACAAGGTAATGGGAAAATACCTTATGGAACATAGATAGCAGCATTGTGCTTTTAAAGTTGTAGTGTTCATTATTATAATCTAGTGGTTGGGCAAATAATTAACTAGAAAAATTCTAGTTGGCATTTACTTTTTAAAAGAATGTAATTTTTAATGGATACATAAAAATTAATGAAGTGGCTTGTAATGTTTTGATACATGTATACATTGTGTAATATTTCAATCAGAGTCAGCATATTCATCTCTTCAGACATCATTTCTTTGTGGTAAAAATATTCAAAATCTTAGCTTTTTGAAATATACAGAACATTATCCTTATCTAAAATCACCCCTCTGCAATAGCATACCAGAACCTTTTACTCCTATCAGACTAGCTTTTTGTATTCCTATGTAACTTCACTTTTGTGATTTAAGAGATAACATGTTAGCTTGCTATAGTTGCTAGTTTAGCTACTGTGGTTAATGATGTATATACTAATATTATACTAAAGAAGAAATTGTGTCATCTAATTATTCAAATTTGTTGAGCAAACATGATTTGCATGCATTTGTGCATCAGACACAGTAATTAACATAGGGGTTCCACCCCTATGTTTAGGATCATTAGGTACAAACCTTCAGGGAGTTTATTCTCCAATGCAGGGAGCACAAACTTTCTATGTCAGGGGCCAGACAGGAAATATTTAGGCTTTGTACATCATCTGGTCATCGTCAAGCTACTCACTTCTTGCTTGTATCAAAAAAGCAGCCATGGGCAATGTGTAAGCAAATGAATGTAGCTGTGTTCTATTTTTTTATTATTTTTTTGCAGACCCGGGGATTGAACCCAGGGGCGTTTTACCTCCGAGCTATCCCCACGACCCTATTTTTTATACTTTATTTTGAAACCGGGTCTCACGATGTTGCGGAAGGCCTAAGCAGCTGAGGCTGGCAGCGAACCCAGATCCTCCAGTCTCAGCCTCCCAAGTACTGGGATTACAAGCGTGCACCACCACGCCCGGCTCAAGCTGTATTCTTTTTTTTTTTTTTTTTTTTTTTTT
>PVJS01057486.1:0-12037 GCA_004027185.1 Glis glis | reverse complement strand
GAGAGAGAGAGAGAGAGAGAGAGAGAGAGAGAGAGAGAGAGAGGGAGGAGGGGGGGAAACAGATACACTAGGGATCAAACCCAGGGGAATTCTACCTCTGAGCAGCACCCCAGCCCTCTTTTATTTTTATTTTGAAACAGGGTCTCTCTAAGTTGCTGAGGGCTTTGCTTAGTAGCTGAGGCTGACCTGGAACCTGCGATCCTCCTGTCTGAGTCTCCCAAGTACTGAAATTACAGGCATGTGCCACTGTGCCCAGCTATATGTATATCTTTGACCTAGGAAATAATTGTAACTATTGTTTTTAGCCTGAAAAATAATCATAAATATATGTAAAGATTCATATAAAAAGATGTTTATCTCAACATTGTTATAAATAATGAAAAGGTAGATACAATCTAAATGTTAAATGCAGCCAGTAAAAATCATGTTTTGGAAGAATATTTAATACGAAAACAGTACTCTGTGTGTGTGTGTGTGTGTGTGTGTGTGTGTGTGTGTGTGTGTGTGTTAGTTACTAGGGATTGAACCCAGGGCGTTCTACCCCTGAGCTACACCGAGCTATGCCCCATTTATTTTTTATTCTGAAACAGTGTCTTGTTAGTTTGCTGAAAGTCTCGCTAAGTTGGTGAGACTGGTTTTGAATCTTTAATCCTCCTGTCCCAGCTCCCAAGTACTGGGATTACAGGCATATGCCACTACATCCTGCTAAAACATATTATATTAAAAAGAAAATATGTCTAGTACAATTCCAAATTGTAAAAAAATTAATTTGTGTTTTAATACATATCATAAAAATGCATGGTACATGTTAACCACCTTGATATGTGGGATCTGGATGTAAGTGCCTAATTCTCCTCTTGCTGCTTCTTCTATTTTTCAAAATTTCTATATAAAAATCAGGGCTTTTTTTCAGGCTCACTTTTTTATTAACAACTAACCCACATGGGAGCTAACTGAGTACCCTGAGAACTACTTTTTTTTTCCTTTTTGTTATACTTTTATTGATGCATTGTAATTATACACTATAGTGAGATTCAAAGTGTTACCTTCATACATGCACACATCACTAGCTTAGTTCCCTTCCTATCCTACCCCTTTCCCTCTCTATACATGTTCGTGAGATTAGTAGTGATACCTGCATATAGGGACACAACATTATTTCAACTGTTGAGAATACCCTTACATATAAGATTATGGCGAGAGAGCTGGGGATATAGTTCAATGCAGAGCACTTGCCTAGGATGCATGAGGCCCCAAGTTTGATCCCTAGCAATTCCCAAAAAAGAAAAAAAAAAAAAGAATGTGGTGAGAATCTAAATTAAATTATAATATCTATGTGGAAATGTGTGAATTTATTTTACTATTGCAAGATTCATGGACAAAGTCTGCCTTTCTTTAACACTTCCTCCTTTTTCTTTCTTCCTCCCTCCCTCCCTCTCTCCTCCATCCCTTGCCTTTTCTTTCCTTCACTTTCTGCCCCCTCTTTCTCTCTAGGCTCTGCCTTATTCCTACTCCTGTCCCCAAGGGGCCTTGCTCAGCTGCCACTGGGATTAAGGGTAAACAGTGTGCTGACCTGATCTGAAGCTCAGTTGATCCAAACTGAGCACGAAGTGAACAAGTTTCTTGCATTTCCTTCCAGGCCCCAAGTAGCCTTGACGCACATCCTGGACTAATCAAGACTGTGTGAAGTGTATGTCCATCGGTGCAGAGTTGAGCTCTTGTCATAGAGGACCGAATTACCAGCTTCTCAAAACCTGCTGGGGGTGGGAGGGGTGCTTTTCTTCTATATCCCAAGTGTGGCATGCCTCTGCTTTCCAGCACTACTCAAAAAATAGCTTTGTCAAACAAAGCAAGAACACTAGGAGTTTCCTGACATTCTCATAACTACGAGCATATGATTTGCAGTTCATATTGAATAACGATGTAAGAAATCTGCCAGGAAAGCTCTAAATACTATTTCCAGCACTGGTTCATAACCAGTTACAGCTGCTTCTCCGCAGAATGTGAACACAATAGACTACCATGTCCTGTGGTTCTCTTGCTTGCAAAGTTTGTACTGAGTGACTAGGAGTCATTCTAATGGGGAAGTCACTCTCCTGGAAAGCATTTAAGATGAATAAAGCTAAGGGTTTAATGTTCTAATGAAAAAATTTGTCAATATTTAAATCAAACGTGTGAACACTAAGCATTTTTACATATGCTTGCTGCAGAGGTTTCGAGGCGGTCTTCGGCCTTCCAGACCCGGAGTGAGCAGATAGATGCACTGTTAAACTTTCGAACAGTGACAAAGAAAAACATGGGGTAATTGCTTCACTCAAAGCCTGCCAGGAGATTAATTGCCTAAGAGATGTATTTTATGCACTGCCCAAAAGCTGCAGAATCTACAGGAGTGCCTCGCGCTCACTAGGAGAAAACATATGTCACCTCTCACCAAAGATGTTTATGTCTTTTCACAAACCTGTCTTTTTTCAGCCTAAAAACATTCCAACTGGAAATGACTACAAAGCCAGGAGTTGATAGGTTAGGGGTGTTTAGTAATGCTTAAAATAATACCCAACCCGAGTCAGATCCGATTCTGTACTTCGAGTCCTATATAACGGCAGCCTGTACCCCAGGACTGTGAAGCCTTTTCATTTCTGGTTAGGGAAATTGGAGGGAAGGAGTGGGGAGCAAGGAGCCTGCCTTGAACCTGCCAACTCTGAAAAGAACAGAGTTGAGGTTGCAGGGCTCATGGGGGGGCTACTAAGTGCACTTAAGGAATAGGGATCCAACCCGCCTTATTCTACCTTTGGGATTACATTCCAAGAAGGGCTTGCTGAAGGCTGATGGGGTTGGAATCTGGCAGAGATCTGTGCAGTCGTAACCAAAAGGACAGAGTGCAATTTCATGAACATTTATTGGTGCCTTCTACTAGGCTTTGCTGGGAGTGAGATTGGGGATGGATTAGGACTACAAAGAAAAATAACAGTCACTGCTTTCAGGAGCATCCTGCCTGGTAGGAACCAACCTCTCAACAAATAATGACAGTAGAATGAAGTGAGTGCGGGATGCTGGAGAGCACATACCTTCTCATGGATGAATCAGGGGTCCCAGGAGAGCATCTTAGAGGAGGGGAGCCTGAACTGAACCCGGAAGCAGAATGGAGTGTGAGCCAGGTGAAGAAAGGTGGGAATGGATTTCCTAGAAGGAAAATAAACACGGTGCAAGTGTCTGTGGCAGTGTGGTATGTTCAGCAACTACAAGCTGTTCTTCAGTACCAGAGCTGAAAGACCAAGGGGAACCTCGGGCAGGAGACAGGTGTAAGATGTAGCAGGGGCTGGTCATCAGCAGCCTCATGACCAGTGGTAATGTCCAGGACTGTCACCAGTGGACTTCATGCAGCGGGGAGTTGCTGAACAGTTGTAAGAAGATGAGCTGATCTACCTCTTAGTAGCTCATTCTGCCACAGTGAAAAGATCAATTTACAGGGTGAAGAATGGAGGGAGAGCCGGGTACGGTGGCCCATGCCTGTAATCTCAGTACTTAGGAGGCTGAGACAGGAGGATTGCCGGTTCGAGGCCAGTCTCAGCAACTTAGTGAGACTGTTTCAAACAAACAAGCAAGCAAACAAACGAGCAAATAAATAAATAAGGGCTTGGGTGTGGCTCAGAGGTAGAATGTACCCTGGGTTCAATCCCCAGTACCAAAAAAAAAAAAAATGAAGGTAGAAAGACACATGAGGAGGGAAGCACAGTCACCGTGGTGGCATGCAATGAGCACTTAAACTAGAGTAACAGGAAATGTCAGACTTGGAAAGCACATCAGAATTGGAAAGAGCAGAGCATGTAGTTCCAATTCCACATTCTAGAAATGGAGTAACGAGGACAAAAGAGGGTAAGTGACCTAACCAAGGTTGTGTGGAAATAACCTCATTGGCAGCCAAAATGAGAGCAAGACCGTGGTCTTCTGATTTCCAGCCCAGTGACTTTTCCACTCGGCAATGCCAAGCCCGGCCCCAGCATCCTGAGGCAGTTAGGTAATGCCACAGCAGAACGTGAAGCGTACTTGGCCAGCGTTCTTCTGTCAATATCTAGGAAGTGAGAACAGTCCTTGCTGGATGGAGGGACCCTGAACCGAGCCAGACTGCCTGGGAGGGATCTTCTCTGTTCATCAGCTTTCTCCCTGGCTTGAGATCTCTCCCCCACCCCTGCCTCCCTCTTCTCCTCCAAAAAACCTTCTCCAGCTACAGCTTACAAAATTCTCTTCCTTCTGCTGAATCTGAGGCGTGTACAACAAAATCTGATGCCTTTTCCCAAGCTTGTTTTCTTGATTTGTTAATCTAACTACTGCATCATTTAGATACTTGGACAGTTTTCAGAATGAGCAATCCAATAAATTTAAACTATTTCCATCTGAACTCCTTCCTCGTCTACTGCATATGACCGTTTTACATGGCAGTATTCTTTGCCAATCCTGCTTTGCATTGTCTTTCTGTTAAATCAATATATATGTATTTTTATATATATTGTTGTAAGCTTTATAATATTCCCTATAGTGGTAACAGAAGGAAATTTGGGGCAAGTCCTGAGGTTTGGGTCAAGAGACTTAACCCATGAACCCTGGTTTCTTCAACTATAAAATATGGATTAGGGCTGGGGTGTAGCTCAGTGGTAGAGTGCTTGCCTAGCACGCAAAAGGCTCTGTGTTTGATCCTCAGCACCACACGCACAAAAATTGTAGACTATACTATTTACCTTTAGGGGTTCCTGGCACAAGATAGGTGTATTGTTGTAAATGTCTATCTATCTATCTATCTTTTTTTCATTTGCTTCTGGTTTGGGACAATATATTTTCATGATCATCTACGTATGATTGCAAATGATATTCAAAGCTAAAAATCAAAGGTCATTTTTTTTAAATCTAGCTTAGGGCTTCATGTATTGTTAAACACAGACTGAAATCTTGATAACTCATAAGAGTAAGTAGAAGAAATGAAGAAGAGAAGAAGAAAACACTTTAAATTGAAAACCTAATTAACTATAGAAGCTAATGGCCTTCCAATCTTATATACTCATCCAAGTCATGAGTATTTATTGGGCACCTGACAGTGGCAGTGTGGTTGTGGAGGGCATCAGCCTAGGTCACATCAGGGGTGACACAGACTTCCACTTTTAGATGTCCCTGTGGCAGTTTTTTGAGGGTGGATTGGAAGAGTAGAAGATGGAGGCCGCCTGAACTCCACTGAGAAAATGGGAGGGGGAACTGAGCCAGGAGGGAAGAGAGTGGTCAAATCCAAGAAGTGCATTGGAAACTAATTTCATTTTCAAGATAAATTTTGCTACTCTTAATGGTTGTCCCTTTTCCTCTTTCCTTATTTTATTTTATTTATTTTTGGTACCGGGAATTAAACCCAGGGGCAATCTACCTCTGTGTTGTACCCCCAGCCCTTTTTATTTTTTATTTTGAAACAGGCTCTCACTAACTTGCTAAGGGTCTTGCTAAGTTGCTGACGCTGACCTTGAACCATGATCCTCCTGTCTTAGCCTCCAAAGTACTGGGATTACATGTGCACACCACCATTCCTGGTTTCCTTGTATCTTCTTTGTATCTTCCATTTAGCAGAATGAGATGCAGGAGGAGTTGGGTGGCTGGGTGGGGAAACAGAGAAATTGACTTTAATTTTCAAGTTTCTAGATGAACTTAGACTCCCTCTTTGCTGCTACCATACAGAAGTTAAAGAGTGGTAGAGATTTAATTCACTTATGAAACATTTATTTCTTGTCAACAACTTGATGCTAGACACTAAGGACATAGTAAGGACCAACTCAAGTTCCTGTCCCCGGGAAGTTTGTTTATAAACAATTAAATATATCATCACAGAGTATGTCTGATGATACGATGGGCAATGGGTAATAGTCAATCAAGTAAGGACAAGGAGGAAAGTGGTAGGCGTGAGGTCAGAGGTGGTGGATGTGGAGAAGACCGTGTAAGGCCATCATGAGGGCTCTGATCTCCACTGACCATGACAAGGGAAGCCTGTGAGCTAAAGAGGGACAGGAGCTGGTTCGTATCCGATCCCTACAGCTGCTGTATTGAAAATAGACCAAGATGGGAGCTAGGTCTTGAGAAGATAGACAAGAGGGGAGAAGGAAGACCAGCTGTGAGACAACCAGAAAGATTTATGCAGTGAGAATATGGCCCGAACCAGAGGAGAGCAGTAAAGGTAGATTATTTTGTTGTTGTTGTTGTTGTTTTGTGGTGGTGCTGCTGGGGATTGAACCCAGGGGCATTCTACCCTGGGCTACACCCCCAGCCCTATTTTTTTTTTTTTTTTTTTTTGCGGTACCGGGGATTGAACGCAGGGGTGTTCTACCTCCGTGCTACACCCCCGGCCCTATTTTTTTATGCTTTTATTTTTGAAACCGGGTCTCACGAAGTTGCGGAGGGCCTCACTAGGTAGAGAGAGAGAGAGAGAGTGGAGAGAGAGAGAGAGAGAGAGAGAGAGAGAGAGGTCGCGCGCGCATGCACGCTGAGATTGGCCGCGAACCCAGGTCCTCCGGTCTCCGCCTCTGAAAGTACTGGGATTACAAGCGTGCGCCACCATGCCCGGCTTATTTTATTTTTTTGAAACAGAGTCTCACTAAGTTGCCAGAGGCCCTCACTAAGTTGCTGAGGCTGGCCTTGAACCTGCGATCCTCCTGTCTCAGCCTCCCAAGTACTGGGATTACAAACACGCATCACCACGCTCAGCTGTAAAGTTGAATTTGAAATCAATTATGAAGGAGATGAAAGTGTGGGCTGATGGTTTGGATATACCGTGGTTTGGATATGAGAGAAAATGTAGAGTCAAGCAAAATGCAAAAGTTTTTGTTATGAGCAATTGGAAGGAAGAAGTTGTTATTTACTGGGTTGGGGAGAACTCAAGAATGGTCTTGGAAGGAAATAAAAGTTCAATTTTAGACATGTTGAGTTTGAAGTCCTTTCAGATACCCAAATGGAGATATGGAGGCTGAGATTCAAAGAGTGGTCTTGGCTGGTGAATTTTGTGAGTCTTCAGCACAGAGCTAGTCATTTAAAGCTAAGAAATGGGGAGATCGGGTAGGGAACAAGTATAGAAAGAAGTCTGAAGCCAGGTGCAGTGGCACACACCTATAACATGATTACTTAGGAGGCTGAGACAGGAGGATTGCAGGTTCGAGGCCAGCCTCAGCAACTTATTGAGATCCTCAGAAACTTAGCAAAACCCTGTTTCAGATTAAATATGGCTGGGGGTGTAGCTCATAGGTAGAACACCCCTGGATTCAATCCCCAGTACCACAAAAAAATAAAAAAGAAATCTAAGCAGAGCCTTAGGGCTCTCAGTGACTAAAATCTTGAATTAGCAAAGGAGACTAAAGAAGGTATAGCCAAAGAAGTAAGAGGAGAGTCAGAGCGAACAGTATTCTGGAAGCCAGGTAAAGGAGGGTGTCTCAAGGAGGGATCAGCGGTGTAAAATGCTCCTGCGGGGTCTATAAACACTGGAAGTTCACTGTTGGATATAGTAACATAGAGGCCATTGACCCTGACATGGGCTCAGTCAGCAGAACAGTAGGTCCAGGAGCAAATGGAAGAACTAAGCAGACTAGGTGTAGACATTTGTGAGAAGCATTGCTATAAAATGGAAAAGAAAGGTCGGTTGTGGTGGTACATAACTGTAATCCCAATACTTGGGAGGCTGAGACAGGAGGATCGCAGGCTCGAGGCCAGTCTGGGCAACTTATGGAGACCCTGTTTCAAAATAAAAAAGGAGAAGGGCTAGGGATATAGTTAAGTGGTAAAGCACCCTTGGATTCCATCTCCAATACTGAGAGAGGGAGGGGAGAGGAGGGCAGGGGAAAGGGAGGGGAGGGGAGGGAAGGAGAAAAGAGAAGAGAAATGCAGAGGCAGCTGAACATGGACACAGGCTGAAGGGAATGTGTTTAAATGTGGGAGAGATGGTAGCACATGGGTGCGTTGATGGGAAGGGTCAAGTACAGATGGTGGGGAAGTGGGGATCCAGCAGAGGGAAGTGACGACTGCCCGAGTGGGTGAGAAGGGGTGGGATCAATGGTTGGGACTTAGAATGGAACACAGAGGGAGCCTCCACAGTAGCAGGAGAACAAAACAGAGCTGTGAGTGGCAGTGCACTCAGTCTCCTCCTCTCAAATGCTGACCTCTAAGACGTGGCCTTCCCTTGGCTCTTCCTGACGTCATAAGCCAGGCCCGCTTCTGAATCTAACCTGTCCACACAATTCACGCTCCTACATAACTTTAAGCATGACGAATCTTTGGTGCAATGACAGGGAAGTGCAGGTAGCAAATTATAGAAAAGGAGTGGGGGGAAAGGGCTTCCAGCTACAAACCTAAGCCAAATATAAGCAGTACAGGGGTGAGGATTTTTGTCTGTGTCTTTCTCTCCAGTGCTTAGATGGCAAATCCGTACATATTTCCAGAATAAATAAAGCAGAAAGGGAATTTGTATTTCATAAGCACCCACCATGAGCAAATACTTTGTGCAGATTATCTCATTTAAGTATCATGTCAGTTTTACAGATGAGGTGACCGGGCTCAGAGAGATTCTATGACTAACCAAGGCCACAGGGAGCTGGAACACAGCTGTGAAGCCTAAGCTCAGGACTGTGGGTCTGCAGAGCTCGGCTCTTTCCATGACGCAGCACTCTGCCCATCGAGCTACCTGGTGAACTTGGTCAAGTCACAGAGCCACGGGCTCTTGGAGAGGGTGGAGCCAGAGTTCTACAAACTCCCATTTCAGCTGCATGACTGCATGAGATGGGAAACAGGCCCAGGGGACAGCTTCAAGGCACAGGCCTGCCCCGAGTCCACCGTCCCCTTCCATACCAAGTCTTCCAGTGGGACATTTATCACTCGCTGCCACCTATGGCTTAGGCTCTGCTCTCCACTGAGACAGCTGGACACAGGGCCCTCTGCATCTGGTGCTTAGCGTCAGCCCTCACAGGAGGTTATATGGCCTTTATCCTTCCAAGCAGAACCTGTTTTGCTGGGCACCGATGGCCACTATCGCCAAGTATGCCACGCTGGTGCTCCCTTGTCTTCAGGATGGAACCCATCCCCTCGCCCTTTTGTTATTCTGATTGTGAAGTAGCAGTTTAAAATAAGACTATGTTAAAAAGACTTTAGGAGCCAGGTGTGGTGGCGCATGCCTGTAATCCCAGTACTTGGGAGGCTGAGACAGGAGGATCACAGGTTCAAGGCCAGCCTCATCAATTTAGTGAGGCCCTCAGCAACTTAGTGAGACCCTGCTTCCAAATTAAGAAAAAAAAGAGGCTAGGGTGAAGCTCAGAGGTAGAATGTCCCTGGGTTCAATCCCCCCCTCCCAAAAAAAGACTTTGGAGGAATTTGAATGCAAGATTTGAGTCTACAGGGCTGGGCACAGTGGTGCACACCTATAATCCCAGTACTTGGAAGGCTGAGACAGGAGTATCACAGGTTTGAGGCCAGCCTCAACAACTTAGTAGTAAAAAAAAATAAATTTTTTTCAAAATAAAAAAAAAATTCAAAAAGGGCTGGGGAGTGTAGCTCTGAGGTAAAATGCCCTTGCGTTCAATCCCCAGAACCAGAAAAAAAAAAAAAAAGATTTGAGTCCCCAGAAAAAGTAATGGAATGCTGAGCCTCTACTCCCACAGACATCCCAAATTGGGAGCCTGTCCTTGGATCTGCCCTGTTCCACCTCCCTGCCCATTACCCCATTAAACTTCCCTCTGCCTCCAATCCCACCTACCCTGGCCAGCATACTATTTAATCTGTGATCTGTTGAATTATTCCTCTTTTAAGAGATCTCCTCCTCCAGAGTCTGGAGTAGTTGCCCCTTCTGTAATTCTCAGCCCTGGGTTTCAGGGAACTTGTGAACTGAAAAGAAGGTGGGATGGAAAAATACGGAAGGGAGGAGTGAGAAAATGGGGCACAGAGATTGTATCTACCACACATAACTCCCCTTTCACCCGGCTGTGAACAGAGCGTCTACTGTTGGTGCGTGATGCCAAGGTTATAAGGCCTCTCCTTCCTCAGCTCTAAGTCCTCCATACCCGCCCTATTCCTCATTTCTCCCGAAGAGCCGGCTTCCACAACTGCCCGGAGATCCCCCATCCACATCATTTGGCACATCACAAATTAATTCTTATTTTAGTATGAATGTCTATGTCTATAAATTTTGCAATTTGTAAGACCCTGTGTTTGATATGGGCATCTCTGTTCTGCCTTTCGGGGGCCCAGGGCTGGGTTGGCATTGAACCCACTGGCTTTGTGTGGAGGCTGGTAGTCTTTATGGCTGTCCTCTGTAGCAGAAGGGGAAGACAGGGCTGGCTGAAATGAAACAGGAAGGCAAGAATTGGGGATTGGGTTTCACTCCACTTCTAACTAGTAAGATGAAATTTAACCCTCCTAAGAAGCCCCTAAATTCCATTTACCACTCTTTCCACAAACCTCCTCTTTTTTTTTTTCAATCCATGGCCAAAGACATTAAAGGAAAACAGGAAAAAAAAAATCAAAGCAATCCTCATAACATTCATGGCAGAAATCTGCCCAAATTGGTATGTGTGAGTTTCATACTATTCCAAGGTCCCATTATTCTCAAAGGGCCAATTTAGGAGGTAGTTTGAATGCCTGATATTTTGAGAATGGCCAACGCACATCCTAAGGATTTCTAATGAGAACTCAGGGGCCCTGAGCTTGGGGGCTCCAACTGTCACCTATGCATCCCCAGCTTCTGCCTAACCTGAGGCAAAACATGGGCCCTTGAAGCCAAGAAAGGTAAAAACATTAGCCATCGTCCCTAGTCCTATAAGCACTGTACTAGTACAGTCCTATCACCTCAAAGATATTTTTCAATAGGAATAAAATACATCTTTTTCCTTCAAGTGACATTTGCCTGGGTAATTCTGCTCCGTATTCGAGTGCAATGAACCCTCGTGTTCCCCAACATTGCCATGAAGCAAAGCCAGTACCTTCCCATTTCTGATTTGGACACAAGTAACTCTTATGTTCTGCTCTGGAAACTATGACATAACATTATTCATCTGTTTGTTTTAATGGTTCGTGGCCAAGGGGGAGGAAAAAAAAACCTTGAAATTTGATTTAATTCTTTAAAACAAAAATAGTGGTGTGAGACAGAGCAAAGGACTCTTTAGCTAAGGGAATAAATGTTCACATTTTGTCGGGGTCCAGCTATGGGAATCATGTGTGACATTTGACACGGTCACCTCAAAATTGCTCGTGCTTACAAAGACATTCCAATCAAAGACAAAGGGATATTAGGGCAGCTGAACTCCCAGCCTAATAGATTTAAGTCTTCTCTGTGAGTCATTGCCCCTCTGGGTTGACAGGCCTTGACTGGCTCACTTTGAAAATTGACCTTAAAGGTTAAGTATGTTAACACGTTACCCTCTTTGATGCCCACTTCCAGAATGGTCTTTAGAAGACAGAGTTCGTGAGATCACTTGGGGATCACATACTTCACCTGTAATCTCTTGACCACAGCCAGCCTGAGGCAAGGTGTGCTTCTGGTGCACCCAGCCATTCCCCTTCCAGAACATTCACCTTCCTCCTCTGCTCAGACCAGCTCATTCCATGTCTCTGCTTATGCCTGTCCAGGCGCCTGTCACCCTAGGGCCTCACTGCAAGACCATAGGACTGACGTTATGTCCCCTTCTCCTGGGTGGCCATTAACCAAGGATACTTCCAGGCTCCTAGTCCTCTTGGGAAAAGGAAGGAGATATTTGGGGGTAGGTGGTAACTTTTTTTTTTTTTTTTTGCAGTACCAGGGATTGAACCCAGGGGCATTCTACCTCTGCGCTACACCCCCAGCCCTATTTTTTTATACTTTATTTTGAAATCGGGTCTCACGAAGTTGCGTAGGGCCTCCATAAGTAGAGAGAAAGAGAGAGAGAGAGAGAGAGAGAGAGAGAGAGAGAGAGAGAAAGCTGAGGCTGGCCGCGAACCGGTCTCCGCCTCCCAAAGTACTGGGATTACAAGCGTGCGCCACCACGCCCGGCAGGTGATAACT
>PVJS01057485.1:0-12037 GCA_004027185.1 Glis glis | reverse complement strand
TATTTTATTTTTATTTTGAAACAAGGTCTCGCTAGGTTGATGAGAATCTCATTACTTGCTGAGGTTGTCCTTGAACCTGTGATCCTACTGTCTCAGCCTCCCAAGTACTGGGATTACAGGCATGACCCACCATGCCTGGCTGGAACTCTGTCCATTTTGCCCAAAACTGATGTTCAGGGCCTACGAAAGCAGCTCCGTGGTAGAGGCTTGCCTTGAATACACAAGGTTCTGGGTTTGGTCCCCAACACCACCCACACGCAAACAAAAACAACGGATGCTCAGGACTCAGCATAGTAAGTGATAGGTAATAGGTAGCTGACAATTACCTACTGAATCAAGGGATGTCCTATTTGTCAAATCAGAGACACCATCAATGATAAGATGCGTTCCTAATGTGAGAAGTACCATGCATGTGAGAGTAAATACAGCAGATTATTTTGGTGCTCACTGTTCTTCACCTATCTCTGACTCTCTTTTTATGTCTGAGGATTTGTTTTCTTCTCTTCTAATCTTTAAACTTTTTTTTTTTTTTGCGGTACTGGTGTGAGAAATTGATCTTTTCCATCAAAGGAATGGCTTGACTTGGGCGCCATGTTGTAAAGCTGCCATTTGTGTAACTGTGCTTGTATTTTTGTAGATAGCATTTCCTAAAAATTGTGAGTGCCAACCCCGCCCCCGGCGTCCCCTTCAGCCAATGGCGTGAAGATTGTGAGGCTGTGTTCCCACCAATAGCACAGCACAGAAGCCCCGCGCTGAAGAAAAAATGCCCAGTAACTTCCTCCATGTTGTTCCTTGCACGCTAGACCTTCCTGGTGACAGGAACCCTTTTTGCAAAAAGTAAAACTCGCCTTGCCAAGCTGCTTTCAACTATGTGTCTTTTTTAAACAATGCCATAAAAATTTACTTCTAATTGAACCCAGGGGCATTCTACCTCCGAGCTCCACCCCCAGCCCTATTTTTTATTCTTTATTTTGAAACAGGGTCTCACTAAGTTGTGGAGGGTCTCACTAAGTAGCTGAGGCTGGCCGCAAACCCAGATCCTCAGGTCTCAGCCTCCCAAGTACTGGGATTACAAGCATGCTCCACAATGCCCAGCTTAAACATTTATTTTAAAGTAGCATATCCTTTCTTAAATAAAGCAGAATTTTAAAAATAAAACAACTAATTATTATAACTCAGTTTAAGTGTTATGACCTCTAGAAAGCCTTCCTTGGCCACCAAGGTAAGGTAGGGCCTTTTACTTAAAGCTTCCAAAACACCTGGTTTTTATCTCTATGCGTTTGCCAAATTCTATTGTTTTATCCTTTCACACGTCTGTCTCTCTGACTAGACCCTGAACTCCTTGAGGACAAGATCTATGGTTTATCCATGGGCACCACCTCCATATCTGGCCCAGTACTTAGCAGAGTAGATGCTCACAAGATATTTGAGTGAATGAACAAATGAATGAATAAGTATTTAGAAGCCTGAGAGCTTCCAGATTTGAAATGTGAAGGAATGCCATGGTAGTCATTAGAAGAAGCCATAGAAGAAAATTAAAAATAATTTAACTAGCTATCAACTACAAGTATGAATGAAAAACTATAACCCAACCAGCCAAACTTAAAAATACAAAACTGGCTTGCTCAAATGAAACAGCATTTCATAATAGGAGGTTGCTTTGAAGACGATGAGCAGAACATGTGTTAACATGAAGGGCCTTCAGGTTAGCAAATCTTATTCGTATTTATATCTTATATACTACCTGTCCCTTTGCCCATAGCTTGGGCAGACTTTTGATCAACAGAATCTCCATAAAAACTGTTTGAACAAGACCCACAATTTCAGAGGTTAGGTTAATGACGTGAGACTGCAGTGTTCACACGATAAATTAAAAGCACAACTAGATGCATACTAAGTACCAAAAAGGCAAGTGTCCCAGTTGCCCTAAAGGAAGAGAACCACAGAAGAAGTGGCCAGCCAGCTGCTGACCATGCTTGCACCTTGATCACAGTAAGACCGGTACTAGAAAACTAAGACATTAATAATTAGATATTAAAGTTATAAAATTCCGACTCAACAACTCCCAAACATCTGGAAAGATCAAGAGTACACTTGGCTTCACTCGACTGTGACAGCCCCTGGGTGTTAAATGGTGTGGCTAAATTGACATGGTAGATCATCCCCCAATTGAGTAGTTGGGGGTTCTCAGTAGGACTGGCAAGTCATTGGAGATCATGACAGAAAGAAGAAAATCAATTATCAGTCTATCTTAGGTTGTAAAAATCTCATAGTTCATGAACTAAGGACATTTATTCTAATTATTTATTTGTACTGGGGAATAAACCTAGGGGCATTCTACCTCTGAGCACTCCCAGCCCTATTTTATTTTTTTATTTTGAAACAGGGTCTAAGTTGCGGAAGGCCTCACTAAGTTGCTGAGGCTGGCTGCGAACCCGGATCCTCCTGTCTCAGCCTCCCAAGTACCAGGATTACAAGTATGCGCCACCATGTCCACCTAGGACACTTACTCTTGAGCAAGAGTTACACCAATTATAAATGCTGAGAGAGTATTTTGAAAGAACTGCAGCACAAGCAAGCAGAGATTCTGAAAGAACTTGTGCCTCAGCCTTTTCCCCAGATGTCAAGCCTTCATCCTGGCAGTGACTTGACCACGCCCTTCTAGCAACTAAAATGGATTTCTCTTGGGAGAATTTCATTCTATCTATAACAAGTGAGGAAGAATATTATTTCCTTTTATCCCTCAACCGTGGGTTCCCACTTAAAAAAATCATTCATGAGTTTGTTTTTCTTAAAACATACAAAACTAAAATTTTTAATTCTTAAAAAATATCACACCTAAAATTGCTTTCATTTTTCACCATTATAAGACTTCACAGTGGTACTTTCCCTATACTCACCTTTCCCCTAGTCTTCTTAGCTATTTATGCTTCTGTTACAGATGTTTTCATTGGTATTTTAGTGGGCTTCATACAAAACTGGCTATTTTGCTAACTCGCTCCACAGTCCTCATAAAAACTACTCTAAACTTAATTTGCATTCAGTCTGTATCTGAAATCATTGGTTACCCACTGTGTAAACAGTCCTTCCTTTTACTTGACTTTAATTATTTCTCTGGAGCCTCAAAAGATGCCCTTGAGTTCTTACTTACATCGTGATAAATCCATGTTGCCCTGTTCAGGAACTTCATACCCTTCTAAGCTTCCACCAGATAAAAGTTCAGTCTTTTCAGATTTTTTTTAACAGTGCCTCACATTCTTTTACTCATCCTAGCTTATTTTTAAACTCTTTGAATCTCAATTTTCTTACAAAACAAAATGTTTAGAGAGTGTAGAATATGCAGTCACAGTTAAGAGTGTGTGGGCTTTGGAGTCAGATCCAGTGGCTTCAGTACTTCCCAAATGTATGACCTTCAACAAATTACCCAACTTCCGTCCTCAAGGTCCTCATCCATAAAACCAGTTAATAGCTACCACAGAGTGTTGTTACACAGATAAATGAGAAAAATTTAAATACCACCACATTATATCATCTCCTCTCTCAGGCCAACCCTAGATTTAAGAACCCCATTGTGCTTGCTCTGAATTCTTTCACTATATTCTACCGTGTACTACGCAATTTGCCCTTAGTCACAGGTTTAGTATCACCTCATGAGGGTCTTCTCCCTTTCTCTGAGCTCTGGCTGTGCCGGCATTCTAATTGTGCCTAAAACACTCCAAGCATTACACCTTCAAGCTGTTGCTATACCCTCTGCCTAGAACATGCTCTCCAATGTCCCGATTCTTCCTATGGCTAGTTCCTTCTCATCCTTCAAGTCTCAGATTAGATGTTTTCTTCTTGGAAAAGTCCTCCCTGACTACCTATAGACTGCTTTGTTGACTTGGGATTATCATGTTTCCTCAAATGGTCTGAAAGCTTGAGAGGGCAGAGAACATGGAAACTCCAGAACCTAGAACAGTGTCTGGTAAGTAGTAGGGAATCAAAAAACATGTGTGGAATGAAAGTACTTAGCAAGTGTTTAGCTGAAAAAAAACAGGTTAGGACCAGGATATGAATGACCTCATATACTATGGTAGGCAGTTTGGCCTTTATATTACAGAAGATGGGGAATCAAAGATTTTTAAGCAGGGTAGTGAATGATCAGATATTTCCAATATCCTAGTTCTATTGGCAATCTTTTCATCATAGTAAAAAATACATCTTGCCAGGCATGGTGGAGCATGCCTGTAATCCCAGTACTTGGGAGGCTGAGAAAGAGGATCACAGGTTCAAGGCCAGTCTCAGCAACTTAGTGAGACCCTCAGCAACTTAGCATGACCCTATTTCGAAAAAAAATAAATAAATAAAAAGGGCTGGGGGTGTATCTTGGATGTAGAATGCCCCTGGGTTCAATTCCCAGCACCAAAAAAGAAAAAAGAAAAACAAACAAAACCACATCTTGCACAGCTCCTCCCTGTGATTAATTGTTCTCTATTATCTGTATATTACTGTCATTCATATTTTGCCTGTAGATATGATGTATCTAATATACACATAACTGCTTCCAAAATGTCATTCATAGGCAAATGACACTGCACTGGAGGTATAAGGAGTCACCTTTACCTAAAGGCAGGAGCCAAGAGGGAAGTTCAGTTAATATTTCATTGACGATGGAGCTAGAAGATTCTTGCCTGGAAACAGGAGTTTTGAGAATCACCTTAAGCAAAAGAATCCTGTTGGCCAGCTTCTGAATGGAGTGCTAAACTCTTAGCAAGCTAAACACTTGCTAAGGCCTTCATTACTGCTTTCTTGTGAACCCATCCTTCCCAAACCCTTTATAAAGTATCCTTTTAGCTGGGAAAATACAAATTGTCCAAATATATATTTGTAAGAAATAAATTACCTTAAAATATAAAGAACTTTTACAAATTAATTAGAATAGATAAGCAACTAACAACAAATAGGCAAAAAACAAAAAATAAATGAACAAAACAGGCAACAAACAGAAGCACCACTAAAAATAAAGATGTCCTATCTCATTAATATTAAAACAATGCAAATTTTAAAAGGGTAGTTGGACATGATCGATGCACTGTATCCATGTATGAAAATATCACAGTGACTCTCATTAATATGTACAGTCAATATGTGTTAACTTTTAAAAGAAGAAAAAACTAAATAAAAATGTGCATATTGGACCTGGAAAGATTTGCAGGATCGCTAATAGTCTGAGCTGGGAAGAAAGTGGACAATAAAGCATGGGTACTACTGACGAGAGAGCTGGCTTGAGCTTTCATCAAGGAGAAGGCATGAGCATGCAGCTATGCATTTGGGTGTATCTCCTACGTTTGTTGCTAGTAGAAAGAATACAGTCAGTACTATTCTGCATCAGTACAATTACAAGAACAGGACTAAGCAAAAACACAGCTCACTCAGCATGGTACTTGGAGACTCAGGCATAATAAAGAGGAAGTGACTGGACGGTTTTGATATTCTTGTGACCACAAGAGAGAGAACTGGGGTGTTGTCTGCTGACACAGGCTGAGATCATATGGAGAATAAAAGGAGAATGCTCAGGGTCTGTGAGCTTAAGAACTTCTTGGACACAGTAATCACCTCCTTTTTCTCCCACTGACCTAGACACAACCAACATAAATAAACCAAGTATCTGTGATTTTACCTGTCCTTCTAAATAAATAAATATGTGAAGCTAGGGGATGGCAGAGATATATGGGAACTCTCAAGACTTTTTGCTCAATTTTGCTGTGAATCTAAAAGTACTCTGAAAAGTAAAATCTATTTTTTAAAAAAGTGAAACTGGTCCATTAGTATAGATGTTGTAGCAGTTCAAGAATGGAAGCCTGAGGCCCAGGTTTCTCATCCCACAGCCCTAAATTGTGACTCCTGCCCCTGATGTTCCTGAACCACCCACCTGTTTCTACTCCTCCAGGTATCTAAGGGCTCTTAGGATTGCAAGGGGCTGAGACTTACTTAAGCTCACTCAGGTGAAGGATGAACGGGACATACACTAAGAATACAGGGGGAACCAAAGGATAAGGAATCAGAATCTGTAGCCTTTCTGATTACCACTGCTGATGAGATCATTTCCATCAGTGTGTCTACATCACTCTTCCCTCACTTTTCTTTTCTTTTGTGTGTGTGGTACTGAGGATTGAACCCAGGGGCATTCTACCTCCGGGCTACACCCCCAGCCCTATTTTTTTTATTCTTTATTTTGAAACAGGGTCTCACTAAGTTGTGGAGGGCCTCACTAAGTAGCTGAGGCTGGCCACAAACCCGGATCCTCAGGTCTCAGTCTCTCAAGTACTGGGATTACAAGCGAGCGCCACCACACCCGGCTCCTTGCTTATCTTTTCTATACTCCTCAGCTAAAACTCCCCAAACAGAATACCTGAATATCTCAGTTAAATACTATTACCTCTGGGCTAGAGGTATAACTCAGTGGTAGAGCACTTGTCTAGAGCATGCATAAGACCTTGGGTTCAATCCCCAGCACCCAAAAATTTAAAAAAAAATAAGACCCAAAAAACCCTACTACTACCTCTGTTTAAACTGACCTTTTGAGACCAGGCCACATCAAAAAGTCCTTGCCAGCCTGTGAGTGAACCACCCTTGGGTCAGGGCCTCCCTTGTCCAGTCTGTTTGGCCAGCTTGGATGGATTATTTGGTTTCTCAGCAGGGGTCCTGGTTTGGGGAAGAACAGTTACCCTTAGAAGGGCTGTAGGTATGACAAACACTGTAAATTCACTTATGATGGTAGCATTGCCTTACAAAATTATCAGGAGTAGGGAGTGGAAAAAGTAACATCCAAGCAGTAATAGAGATGGAGCAACAAAAAAAGTATGGTGTAAGACCTTTAGCATCCAGGACACCTAGACTTTCCAGAAAACCCCATTCTCAGCAGTCAGCAGTCCTCCATCCATTCTAATCCCATAATTTAAAAAAGCATCTGTCCCTCTCTCCAACATTCTAGGGGCTGAGGCATTCTAACTGAGTAAATGAGATCTTAAAAGACAACATGACAAGGATTTGAGTCCATCCCCAAACTAGATGAGTTTTTTCTTTGGCTATGGCTGTGTGTTCTTGAACTTCTATATTTATAATACAGTGATTTAAAGTGGTTAGATTCATGCATTAAATGACTATATAATCAGAACCCAAAGTATTCTATAATTGTAGAGAGATGAACATTTTGTAGTTGTGCCTTGCTTTTACACCTTATACTTTCTAAAAAGTATATTTGAATTAGAATCCAAAGAACTAAAACACAAGATATTCTGGCTAGTTGAGTAGCTATGGTAGAAATCATAGATGTGAAAACACACACCCCTATTTTTGGAAAATAAGAATATGGAAGCCGGGCGTGGCAGCGCACTCTGGTAATCCCAGTACTTGGGAGGCTGAGACCAGAGGATCAGGGTTCGCGGCCAGTCTCAGCTACTTAGTGAGTCCCTCGGCAACTTTGTGAGACCCGGTTTCAAAATAAAGGATAAAAAATAGGGCCGGGGGTGTAGCTCGGAGGTAGAACCCCTCTGGGTTCAATCCCCGGTACCGCAAAAAAAAAAAGAAAATAAGAATATGGATCTGTCTGAATAGTCAGGGAGGGCGGAGTAGACGTTCAGGGAGGCATTTTTGCCCTTGTAGCTCTTTTTATCACCAGAAAAAGAAAGAACAGGAACTGAAATCAACACTAGCTTTAATTCTGAGCTCTGTTTCAGTCTTCACAGGCTTTTGTAGATCTAAATATTCCAAAGAGTGGGCATGGTAGCCCATGCCTGTAATCCCAGTACTTCGCAGGCTGAGAGGAGGATCGCAGGTTTGAGGACAGCCTCAGCAACATAGCGAGACTCTCAGCAATCTAGTGAGACCTGTTTCAAAAGAAAAAATAAAATACGGCCGGGCGTGGTGGTGCAGACCTGTAATCCCAGAACTTGGGAGGCTGAGACAGGAAGATCTCAGGTTCATGGCCAGCCTCAGCAACTTAGTGAGGCTCTCAGCAACTTAGCGAGACCCTGTTTCCAAATAAAATATAAAAAAGGACTGGGGGGTGTAGCCTAGAGGTAGAAGGCCCCTATTTCCATCCTCAGTATCACCAAAAAATAAATAGATAGATAGATAGATAGATAGGGGCTGGGGGGTATAGCTCGGAGATAGAATGCCTCTGGGGTTCAATCCCCACTACCACAAATAAATAAATGAATGAATGAATATTCCAAAGTGATCATTACATGAGATACCAAGGAATAAAGAAATGTATTTTTATGTTCTTCAATTAACAACTTGGTAGACAGAAAAAAAATTACAGGTATTTCCTTATTCCCTTAAATATTTTCTGATTTCAATATTATTTTTTTAATTGAACACACTGTCCTTTTGAGTCATCATTAAAAAAAGAGGCAGAAGTGAATAATTACAGAACTTTTCATAACTAGGACATACCTAAGTCAACACAAATGATTTTCTTTTCTAATCAATCTTCAACTGACTGAAGTTTCTAGCAGTTAAGTTACTCTTTTTCTAACTAATGATCTCTAAGAGACAGAAAACTAATCTTTAAAAGGAAATTAAGAATTCACTATGTGAAAAAATATGTCAGGTGACGAATCATTTCTAATGTCAAAAAATATTAAAGGGTATGGAATTTGAACACCATAGAGCACATTCACAAATACCATTGGAATTCAGGGGACAATTAGACTCCTAGAGCGTTCAATCACATGAGTTAAGACTATTTAAAAGAAGTCAGTTGATCTCTACATGACAACTCTGATTAGATCATGAGATACTGAATTCTAGAATAATAAGGTCTCTTTTTTAAAAATGTTACCCTAATAGTACTGACCAATATTATTGAAATGAAATAAAAAGAAAAACAAGTCACCATAATCCTTATACTTTTCCTTTTTTTATTTATTAAGCAACCTCTTGTATGGATATTAAATATACATGTTTTTTTCTATACTAATATAATTTTACACATCTCAGCCAGGAAGAGGAATGAGTTTTAGATAAGACTGTTAAAATACACATATGCATACACACACTTTTGGTAGAAGAATCCCCAGAACAGGAAAGACAAGAAAAGAATAAGGATTATTGCCCTAAATTTTAGCATTATGGCAATGCTAAATAATTAAGTTTCTTAAATTTTCCTTCAAAAGGCAAACCTACTTGTCAACTCAGAATGTTGCTTCTTTGAAAACACTATGCTGAATCTTAGAAGAGCCTGGTGTTAGACAATTACAGAAAATTTATTTTAAGTTGTGAATTATTACCATAAACAAGTAGTCATGCAGACATAATTATACCTATATTACCGGGGTAAATTATTTTTAATTTTTATGAGCTGTTTAAATCACATTTGTCTCCTACATTTTTTCTATTCACTTTCAAATCTAATTCTAATTCAGTATATTTTTGCTGAGTCCCTCTCATGAGCCAGGTTTTGCATTAAACTAGGATGAAAGGTAGGTAGAAAAAGGAGGATGGCAGCATGCTTTGTTCTCTGCTTGCTAGGTCCAGGCCGCTTTCCTGATCACCATCTAAAGGTCAAAGACTCATACCCATTTTAATCCTAATAGCCCTGTCACTGTGCAATACTGTGTTTTATAGATGAAAAAACTAGGCTTGGGTGAGTCAAAGTACCTTGCTCAAGATGGCATAACTGGTTAAATGGGAAGCCATAATTTGACTCAAGAATGTCTAGTCTCAACTTTCTTTCTGTCTCCACTGTACTGTATCTTTCTTATTCACACCTCAGCTCCAATGTTGCCTTCTCAGAAAGGCCATCTTTTAAAATTAGTAGCTTTATTTTCTTCACATTTAAGAGACTGGACCCATTAGTAAATTCTGGGAATTAGTCTTTTCCAGTTGAAAACAAACAAAAACCTTTGGCAGATTTTTTTTTTCAAATAGTCACTTAGGTAAAATTCTTCAAAAAAAGGAAGGGAAAGGAAAGGATATGACACACAGGCAGAGGAAAATGAGGACACTATTACAAAGAACAATGGCACTGCACTGCCTTTGGTTGTGTCACTGATTATTTACTCCCAGAGGAATGGGAGTAGGTTCTAAAGACCAAGCACATAGCTGAACACCAGCATGCCCACTGGAGTTGTCAGGTGCACCCCTTAGGCGAGTTTAGAATGTCAACATGGGGGATGTGGACTTTCCTAAAAATGTAATGAGTTAATACTTGTGCTATATATGAATACTTTTTAAATATCTTTTCAAATATGAATTTTTACCTCAATATTAAAAATTTAGGAGATCTCAGAAGAGAAAGAGGTCACATGACACCAAACTCTCTGGGGAAAGTATGAAGTAGTGTACTAAAATGGCTTTCCACTATGGCTTCTTCTGGTTTTAGTTTTGCATTATCCTTAACCATCATTCTTGGTCAACTGAAGAAACCAGCTTACTTATACAGCAAGAGCTGACTCGCCTCACCTCACTACCCACACCCTCCACATTACCAAACTACTATACATCAAATGGCTTATTGACAGCCCACCTTTTGGGCTCCAAAAGTACTGAATAATTAGGCAATATAAATCAAGAAGAAAACTTTATAACCTAGATGAGGTCTCTGATTATCTCTTTTCAACAATCATGATTTGTGAATTCTTAACTTCTATGTATTACTTATATAGCCAAAAGTTCCCCCACTTTATTGAACTTTATTAAATTCTCCAGGAAAAAAAAGGGGGTTGAAAGAGTTATAAATCAGGTAGACCCTCATACTACACAGTATCACCAAGATTCAAAAGACAGAGAGTAGAGGATCCATGTTCATGGCCAGCCTCAGCTACTGAGTGAGGCCTCCGCAACTTAGTGAGGCCCTGTTTCAAAATTAAGAATGAAAACAGGACTAGAGGTGTAGCTAGGAGGTAGAATGCAACTGGGTTCAATCCCCAGCACCACAAAAAACAGAACAAAACAAAACACATGAGATACCATTTCAAACCCACTAGGACGCCCACTACTAGGAGGGGAAAAGCAGAAAATAATAAGTTAGAGAGGATGTGGAGAAATTGAAACCTTTGTGCAATGTTGGTAGAAGAAATGTACAATGGGGTACCCACTGTGGATAGCAGTGTAATGGTTCCTCGAAAAATGGAACAGAGAATTACCATATGATAGAGCAATCCCAATTCTGGGTATGTACCCAAAAGACTTGAAAGCAGGATCTCCACGATATATTTGTACACCCATGTTGCTGGGTGTGGTAGCGCATGGCTGTAATCCCAGTACTTGAGAGGCTGAGACAGGAGGATCACAATGTTCAAGGTCAGCTTCAGCAAGTAGTGAGACTCTCATCAACCTAGCAAGACCCTGTTTCAAAATAAAAATAAAAATTAAATAGTACTGGGGGTGTAGTTCAAAGGTAGAATGCCCCTGGGATCAGCCCCCAGTACTACACACACACAAAAAGCAGCACTATTCACAATAGCCAAAGGAGGGAAGCAACCCATGTGTCCATGGATGAGTAAATGGTTAAACAAAATGTAGTATATTCATACAAAGGAATATTACTCAGCATTAAAAAAATTCTGATATATACTACAACATGGATGAACCTTGAGGACATTACTCTAAATGATATAAGAAGTGACAAAAGACAAACACTGTGTGGTCTCACTCTATGCATGCAGAAAGTAAAACAGTAGTTGCCAGGAACTAGAGGGAAGGAAACGTGAAGGGTTACTTAATGGTTGTAGAGTTTTTAGTTTCGTAAGATGAAAAGAGCTCTGAAGATTGGTTATACCACAGTATGAATGCACCTAACACTACTGAGCTGTACATTAAAAATGGCTAAAATGCCATATTTTATGGTATGTGTTTTTACCACTATTAAAAATAAAAACTTTAAAAGTGTAAACCTATATTCTAAATGTTTATTAAATGCCCAATCACCAGCCATTTCAAAAATGGCACATCTCCAAAGATACCTATGGTGACTACATTAGACCTTTGCCGTTGGATTATTCCTATGAAGTTAAGAGGTACTTGGTAACTCTTTTTTTTTTTTTTTTTT
>PVJS01057484.1:0-12037 GCA_004027185.1 Glis glis | reverse complement strand
CCTCAGCTCTCTCTCTCTCTCTCTCTCTCTCTCTCTCTCTCTACCTAGCGAGGCCCTCTGCAACTTCGTGAGACCCGGTTTCAAAATAAAGTATAAAATAATAGGGCCGGGGGTGTAGCGCGGAGGTAGAACGCCCCTGGGTTCAATCCCCGGTACTGCAAAAAAAAAAAAAATCTTCTTATGAAAACAGGAAATGGGAGCCGGGCGTGTTGGCACATGCTGTAATCCCAGTACTTGGGAAACTGAGACAGGAGGATCACAGGTTCGAGCCCATCTAAGCAACTGAGTGAGATCCTCAGCAACTTAGCAAGACCTGTTTCAAAATAAAAATAATAAAAAATAGGGCTGGGAGTCTAGCTCAGGGGTAGAACACTCCTAGGTTTAAACCCCAGTACCAAGAAAACGAAAACAAAAACAAGGAAATGGGGAAGACAGAGTAATAGGAGCAGAGACACACCATTGCTGTATTTGAGTTTGAACTGTGAGAAAAGTTTGTATCTATAATACTGTAAAATAGTATTCAATCTTTAAAGTAGGTATATCAGCCATTGTGTGGTGGATCAAACCCCAAATTCTATAATTTCTAAATCCATTTGGTATGGCATTACATAGCTGCAATGTTTCTATGAAAAGAGGCCACATATTCCTGAAGATCCGTTTGCAGTTTCACCATTTAGAAGACTGTGTATCCCCTTAAAATTATTTTAATTTGAAAATTGAGAGCAAGGTTGAAGGCACAACTTGTTAGATGCTGAAACTAGCACTCAATGACCCACGGTGTAGGTCTGATTTATTATGCAAATAAGGAAGAGAATAATATATTCTGTTTAATCATGCAGAATTTTTTTTCTATTTGACGGAGGGTCCAGGCACACAAATGAATATTCTATGAGTCCAAAATCCACTTCAGAAGTGAGGGTGTTGAGATGGGGTTATAATAGCAAGGTTTCAGAACTGTGATTTACAGAATTTGCTCGGCGATTTTAGAAAACAGTTTGTCTTTCAACAACTGAATTTTATAATGAGAAAATTATCAAAAGCTTTTAGCTACTTAGGTTATTTAAGTGAAAGATGAATTCATCCATTATGGACTATAAAACCCATTGATTACTTGACTCGATTACTGAAACCTTACAGCCTGAGAATCTTGTCTGATGATATATCCCCCCTTCAACCAGAATGTATTATTGAAGAATGATTTTATGATACTGCAGCATTTCAGGTAAGCACTGTTCTCTCCACAAACACGAGGAGATAATTCACATAGACAAACGGTAATATATTTAGAACATAGCGGCAGTTCCTTGGCAGCTGTTTTCCATTCTCATACCGGTGCCAAGACTCACATCTCAAATCCAAACCCCGAACTCAATGGGAGAGCCATGGAGAATTTTGTTTCTAGCAGTTCTTTTTTCAGAATCCAAATACCTTTTAGCAAATTTTTTTCCTATGTGGACTAATCCTTATCAGAAAAGAGTAATTGGGAACATAGTAAAGATGAGAATCATTGCTAGAATTTGGAGTTAAAAGCAAATATTGTATAAAACCCATTCATTCCTTTTGTCTAAAACTTTAGGCAGGTACCATGATGTGTATTATATAGATAAAAATCTTCAGAGATGTTAAATAACTTCTCCAAGGACATTTGCCTGAGAAATTTTAGGGTTATGATCTTGAAAGTTGATTCTCTCTCTTCTTTGCATGCACTTTGAGATGGAGCACTAGGGATTACAGACCTTGATTTTTAAAAACCACAAGAGGGTCATGGTAAACCTTGTATATAGGAAAATACCACTACAATGTAAGGCTGCACAAATACACTGCTGACGCATCTATATAATGTGGACCTGTGTAATTCAACAGTCACATTTTAGTTCATTTCTAAAATCAGATTAGTGATGCTGACTAAGTTGGTAAAGATTGCAAATATTCATTACAACTATTTAATGCCCAAACCAAGCAGATTTCTTCCAGATTTCCTTCTCTCTCTAAACCATGAGAGAATAATGAATTATTTCAAGAGGAAAGTTTTGGAGTTGATTTTTTTTTGGAAAATAAAAAGAACATAAAAAGATACAATTTGCACTCAAACTAGCAGATTTTAAGGATATGTGATTTGTGATGTCTGAAGCAAGCTAAGGCCAGGATTAACTCATGATCTCCTTAAAATGAGGATGACCATCTGCCTTCTGGTATGTTAATGCAGAGCCAATCTCTGTAAAATGCTCCTCATTCCTGAAATAATAATAATTCAGAGTGTTGTGTAAATTCATTTATTTGTTGCTGCATCTTAAGTCTTCCTTGATGCTTAGGGCCATTTCTTAAAAAATGTTTTATAATATTTTAAAACAATTCTGGCTAATTTCTATATCTAGTCTTATTTATATAAACCATCTTTTTTTCCAAATTCATCTTTATGTCAGTTGAATGAAAATATAATTTTTGATTTTAAAAGTTCATCTATTCTATTACTCTATTCTCACCTGAATTTATAAATTCTCTTTTTATCATTAGTTGCCATGGGAATGAATGAGCTGTTTTGTTATATGTGATGGGTAGTTTTCTGGTTCTGGGATTTGGAGAAGAAGAGAACTGGATTTCACAAAATCCTTTTCATGTCCTTAAAAAAAATTAAGCCAAGACAAATAGGCATGAGAAATAGATCCTCTGATGATGGCTGCCCAAAGGGATTTCCATTGTGTTTGCTTTCTTCTCTGTAGTTGTACTAATACAAGCATATCCTTCTTCTATGTTATTCCATGTGCAGGTTGGGGTCAGTGCCAGACACCTGGGGAAAAAAAGCACTAAAGTGGGGCTTCTACAGTATCCAATGGTTGGTCAAGGTGCAACTAAACTTTGGCCACTGAACTACAAACTCCATGAAAGTAAAACCCACAAATATTTTGCTATTGTGTCTTCAGTATCTAGCATGTCATGGAAGATGGATAATTTTATGAAGAATGAGACTGGCCTTCCCACTTCCATTCTCTACCTTTAAGTGTGACAGGACAAAAGGTTTGTGGCTCCTTGTGTTTGATGAAGGGACTAAGGACTTGTCAGGAGCTATCCTTAGATTGCTTCTTGGGGCAAGGTTTGGGGTTATCTTGTGTGTTGCCTAAAGGCATGAACTTGGTGGAGGTGTGGAATATGGATGGACAGAAGGATAAATAAATTGCTGTAGATTCTTTTATGGCCATGTGAATGCAGTGTGAAGGGACATCCAGAGACTTTTGGAAGGAATTTGAAAGGAGTACCTATTTCAGCAACTTCGTAGGGTTATTATGAAGGGTCCATGCTTTGAATCATATGAAAAATGGTAAATATGCCAGGAACTATTATGGGGGAGGAGGGGCGAAACTGCTAATTAATAACATGTATCCGCCCTCTAGATTCTGCATCCGTGGCGAAAGCTTCATTTCTTCCTGCTTAGATTAAACTTAGCATAGGCTTCCCATCATGTCTTTGCTCTCCAAGTTTGAAATTCAGGTGGGGAGACTGGATCTGCAGATCACACACTTACCCAACTGGCTGCGTCAAAAACATTGGTCAACCTCATAACTTACCAAGCTCAGAAAGGCCAAGATGCCCATATTCAAATGGCATACTGAGCCTTTTTCATATCGATCCTACTCAACAATCAACAATCAGATGAATCATTCACCCTCCCATGGGATAAGCTACTAAGGGAGGCAGGAAGGGGTATGTCATAGCTTGAAAGTAAAATGTCCCTTGGGCCTCATCCTCCGAGGCAGCCACGCTCAGAGGTGGATCCTTGGGTATGTGGGGGAAGGTAGGACATGGCTGGACGTGGGTCCCTGAGGGTGTGGCCTTGGGGACTATATCTATCCCTTATCCCCCTACCTTGCTCTCTCAGCTTTCTGCCACCATGCCCAAAAGGACTTATAGTCCCAGCTTCTGCTTGGCAGCTGGTATAAATGGACTACGTATATGGACTGAAACCTCCAGACCCATAAGCAAAAAAATCTTTCTTTATCTAAGTTGTGGTCAGCAGGTATTTTGGGTCATGGCACTGAAAATGCTGACTGAAACAAGGTAGATTCTGTATTACCATTACCTCTGAGAAAAAGAAGTTCCTCCTCTATCACCTGGCAGGAATTGGGGGAAAGGAATTATTCTATTAATATTATCTACATTATCACTGTGGCCTGTGTTCTTTTTTAAGTAACACAGGAATCAGCTCTCTGGGGGATCTCAGGGCACAGGTGTAGTGACCTGGAAGGTCACAGGATTTATTAAGGAGTGAGTTAGAAGAGCAGGAACTCTATCTTGATTCCTCTATGGCTTCCATAACCCACTCTAATGACTCCAGAGAGTAAACTTCACACCCTGGATGTTCTATACTCCAGATATTCTCCCTAGAAGTCTATGCCCCCCAGGAACTCCCCAAACTCTGTAGGAAGGATGGTGTGCAAGAACTTTTCACAAATTTATCTCTTTATTATGAAAGACACCAACAGTGCCTATAATTATAAACCGATTAGGTAGATAATTGACAACAAGAGTGCACTAAAGTTGTGTTCCACTTGTTTCAGATGTGTTTAATGTAAGTGGCATTCTGTGTCTTTCATCAAGCAAGGCTTCTAATCAAGGCACAAATGATCTTCTAATTAACTGCCTTTGTCAGATCCTCCAGAATAAAATGTAGTTTTGTTTAGAGAAATAGTAGGTGTTAGAATCATGCCAGCATTTTTTTTTTTTTGGCAGTACTGGGTATTGAACCCAGGGGTATTCTACCTACAAGCTCCACCCCAACTCTATTTTTTTATTCTTTATTTTGAAACAGGGTCTCACTAAGTTTCGGAGGGCCTCACTAAGTAGCTGAGGCTGGCTGCGAACCCGGATCCTCCGGTCTCAGCCTCCCAAGTACTGGGATTACAAGTGTGTGCCACCACGCCCTGCTATATCCCAGCTTTTATTGGAAAGCCTTTCTTTCCTCTTTCCAATGTTGTTGATAACAAAGCCAGAAAATTAGTGTATATACATTGCAATCCTCATGCATTCACTGAGAAAATTGTGCCCCTAACTTTGCCGACCAGGCATATTTCAAAATTCTGACTTGTGATTTTGCCATATTTCTAATTGTGTATCCATCCAGTGGCTTCAACTGTCATCATAATCATCGAATCCTAACCAGTGATTCGTAAACCTGGGTGCACATTAGAATCACCTGAGAGATTTTAAAAGCAACAAATGCTTGCCAGTCATGGAGGTGTACACAGGAGAATCGCAGGTTCAAGTCCAGCCTCAGCAACTAAGTGAGACTCTGTTTCAAAATAAAAAAAAAAATGGACTGGGATGTAGCTTGAAGGTAGAATTCCCCTGGGTTCCATCCCCAGTACAACAACAACAACAACAACAACAACAACAACAAAAGGCTCAGTTTTTCATCCCATATCAATTTAGTAGGAATCTCGAGAAGTGGGACACCTGTGATAAGGGATTCTAATGTTTTCCAGACTTGAGATTTACTCATATAGACCAAAGTCAAATTGTTCATGTAAAAGACTGGATGGGAAGTATTTTAGGCTGTGTGGTTCTCTGTCACAACTACTGAAGTCTGCCATGAAAGCAACCATAGCCAAAATGTGAACAAACACATTTTGTTTATATAATATGTGAACAAACACATTTTATTAGGGCACACTGACTGTGCCCTAATAAAACTTTATTTATAACCAGAGGAAGTAAATGAGATTTGGGCTGACATTAAGGATGTGACTTAACAACCCATTGATCCTGATTTTTGTCTCAGAATCTAGTAATTAATTTACTAAATGAACACCACTGTGTTGACAGTCAGCAAAATATACTAAAGATAGCTATAGCCTTACAGTTAATAAGATCTAGGTTTACAAACATTGCTTACACTGCCACTACTTGTATAAAAATATAGGAATGTCAGTTAGTTTGAGATTTGAGATGTAGCTTCCTTGCTTTAAAATCTGAGCAATGATATTCAAGTCAAAGGACCTTGGTGCTGCTGGATTTCTCACGAACATGGAATTCTTTCTCCAGCTAATAATACCTCACCTTTATTGAACACTTACCATGTGCTAGGCACTGTTCTCGTCATTTACTATCCATCAACTTTTTTCCTTCTGTGCTGAAAAGGAAAGAGGAGAATGACACATACTTCTCTTCAATGAATTTTCACCACAATGGAGAAAAATATATTCATGGATTGTTACATTTTGAGAGCAAATGTGGTAAATGCTAAGCAATTTGCAATACTATATTAGGTATGGAAAATGGAGAGATCACACACAGGTAGGTTAAATCTCCAGAGAAACAACTAGTAACAAGAACTGATAGCAGAAGGCTGTATAATTTCATTTTGCAGACCCAGGAGAGGTGGAAAGCCGAGTATGGAGAAAAGGTATGGAAGTGGGAAAGCATGGGATGTGTGAGGAATGGGAGCCTGAAGTATGGGGTCAGAAGAGTGGAGGAGAGGGAGATAAGGAAGAAAAATTAGAGTCAGAACGTTCAGGGCTCTGAATTTCAGCCTAGCCAGTTGAATTTATTTGTCAATCGGTGGCTGAATATTTGAGGATATGAGAGATAAAGGCTGTGATCTTAGCTTAATCTGAAAGTGGTGGATGTATTGGAGAGTGTGGGAACTATGGTATTTTTCCTTCCCTATACTCATTACATAGGGTTGTTGTAACGATTAAATGAGTTAATATAGGTAAAGCTCTCAAAGTCGTGTACACAGTATAAGTACTATGTGATTGCTAGGAATTATTATAGTTCCATTAAAGGCCCAGGCCTTTTCTTCTAATTATTATTATTAATACTTTTAGCTTTGTCTTGTGAAACATAACTCTAGAAGTGGGTTATGGAGACCATGTCTTTATTAATTTTAAGAAACATGACAAAACATGGAAATAAGTCAAAGGTGATGATAATGCTTTATGATTCAATAGACCCTTCTACAGATTATTTTGCTTAGACCTAATTCCTTTGCAAATGGAGCTACAGGAAGCTTTGAGCACAGAAAGGACATAAGCACTTGGACTCCTGGCAGTAGAGTGGAGTGTTCAATAGATTTAGGAAAAAGAGCTAGGAAACCTGAGCTCAATTAGATTCTCCAGCTAAGGAGCTATGGGGATCTTAACTATCATGATCATAGCGTACGTGTGAAGGAGGACACAGACTGAAGAACATTTGGTAAATCTGATGCTACAAAGAGAAAGAGGATGATTGAATGGGAAGAAGCTAAGGAAGAAGGTTTGATTCAATGTTTTTAAAACTTGTGTAATTAACAAAACTAGGCCAGTCTCAAGAAAGAGATGATTTATGGTCCAGATGTGGTAGATCTGTGGTGGATTCAGTTCAATTCTGTTCAGTTGGAGGTATTCAGAGCAGAGCTGTTTTGCAGACAGATGAAAATTTGGGAATAAACCCAAACCAAATAGGAACCATGTATTTGCAGAAATTGGGTAACTGTAAAAATCATGAGCAAATTTCTGTGCAGAAACTACCTCTTCCTTTCTTGTCGGCTGAAAGTTTGATCCTGGCAGGCAGATGATAAAGGATATACTTGATTGTCCATGAAACTTAATTCACTATAGTAGATCGCTAATCTATTTGAACTGTGCCTAGGCTATTTTTTTTTCTCAATTTGTCACTGCTTAGAGGAGTTTGACTCAACACATCTCTCATCAGATCTCTTTCAAAGTATACTTGTTATTTTTTCCTCTTTTTTCATTTCCTGGTTGATGCATTTAATGCACTTAAAAAACTTACTGAGGGAGTATGGACACCAATATTTGAAGAATTCAAAATAATCTATCATAAAATATCAAGATAAGAAAAGGTGCATGATGAAAGCCCACATAACTCTCTGCACTTTTTCCTAGAAAATAGTGAATTCATCAATGACATAGTCCAACACTTTGTGCTGACTGAAGTTTCATAAGAAACAGTACATATGGGGGAGAAAAGTGAAGGATCTGGGCCTAGTTTTGGGGGGTAGTTGGAAACCAGAAAACTTTTTAATTTTTTTTTTTTGCGGTATCGAGGATTGAACCCAGGGGTGTTCTACCTCTGCGCTACAGCCCCGGCCCTATTTTTTATACTTTATTTTGAAACCAGGTCTCACGAAGTTGTGGAGGGCCTCACTAAGTAGAGAGAGAGAGAGAGAGAGAGAGAGAGAGAGAGAGAGGGAGAGGGAGAGAGAGAGAGAGAGAGAGAGAGAGCGAGCTGAGGCTGGCCGCGAACTCGGATCCTCCGGTCTCGGCCTCCCAAAGTACTGGGATTACAAGCGTGCACTACCACGCCCAGCTTCAGAAAACTTTTTAGAGATGGGTATTTGCACAACCAGTGTTTCAAAGAGTATGATATATACCATTTTACAGTAGAGAAGACTAAAAAGAGACAGGTGAGTTAGAAAGCTGCTGAAGTGGTACATGAGATTGTGAATAATATAAAAATACATGAAAGACACTGCGGTAGTAGAATTGATAATGCTTAGCAAATGATTAGATGAAAGGGAGGTATAGTGAGAAATATGAATCAAAGGCCACTGCACTTTTTTTAAAGCTTGAGTGGCCTAAGGAAGGGTAGTACTATTAAACGTGTTAGGAAAGCTGGCAGGTGACGTGACTTTGTTCTTTGTCCTGGAGAGAGAAAGGCTTTGAATATGAATATCAGATAATATGTTAAGGACATTTAGAGAAAGAAGAGACGATCATGAAGTGATGATTAGGGATGGGAGGAGGGCTTGGGTTCGATTCGAACAGGTGAAGAGACTGTCATGGCTTTGTTGATACACTAATTATATGACACCCCCCCCCCATTGGACTCCAAGCTCCTGTTTCCTGAGAAAGTTTCTAGGGTCAAAATTCTAGGAAGCATCGTTACAAGAGCCAGCATCTTGGTCAGCCCTTGTCCCATTAGGAAGGCCACATATTCATGGATCATCAAGGGGAAGGCGGAGGAATGTATCTGTGCAAGAAATGGGAAGCAAGAAACTTAGGACCCCATTACAGCTGTCAGAAAGCTGTGTGCTCCTTATTCAGTGCTCATGCCATCTCCTAAGAGTGTGTGAGTGCTTTGGATTTTTTTCATTTTCATTTTGATTTTTCTTCTTAGACAACTTAAAACTCTCCACAGTGTGCTTGCCAATTTCTCCAAACAAATATCTGTGGATTGTAGTAGTTCCAGAAAAGTACAGGCTTTAGAATGTTCCCATCTAAAAATACTTGTAAAGGCCAACCTTCCCTCATTTCACCCGCCTAACTCATTGAAAAATTTCTCTCTTGTTTAGGGAAAGCTGCTTTTTCCTAAGCTTTGTGGTACACGTGCAGCCAGCCTAGAAAATGCAATGATAGCTAACTGTAGATTGTGGTTAAATTAGTTGCAGGACATTGCAAGAAACTGCTATTTATTGTGACCACTATATTTAGGCTGATTAAACTAAATCCTTCATAATTGTGTAGCTGTGACTCCACAACTTTCCCCCAAAAGAATCTTCAGGAAAACTAAGCAAAACCCATAATCAGTTAAATGTATAAATTCCTATATAATCAGTTTTAAACTACAGTTAGCAATCAGTTGTTGACTTTCTTATTTATTCTATTTTATTTTTTTGTGGTCCTGGGGATTAAACCCAGGGGCATTCTACCTCCAAGCTGTACCCCCAGCCCTTTTATTATCACCATCATCATCATCATCATCATCATTATTATTATTAGTTTTGTTTTGAAACTAATAATAGCAATTTAGCTGAGACTGGCCTGGAACCTGTGATCCTCTCGTCTCAGCTTCCCAAGTACAGGGATCCTTTGCATGTGCCACCATGCCTCATCAACTCAGCTGTTGAGTGTTCTAATCAGCTTCTTTGTTGCTGTGTCCAAAATGCCTGACAAGAACAACTAAGAAGAGGAAAGTTTCATTTGGCTCAAGGTTTCAGAAATTCAGTCCACGGTTTGCTGGTTCCAAGGCAAAATCATCACAGTGGCCGGTTGTAGGAGAGGAGAGCTGCTTCAGGAATCCAGAAGCTGGGGGTGGGGAGAGAAAGTAAGTCAGGGGCAGATATAACCTTGGAGGCCCTGCCCTCAGTGCCCCACCTCCATAGCCGTGCCCCACCTCCAAACCTAGCTTCATTGCCTAACACATGAGGGTTATCCACACCATAACATTCGAATAGACGCAACTGTTATTGTTCCTTAGAATTTTTAGGCTGTAATTTATTTTGTAGTCTGATTTACAACGAGCACATCTCTGCATTGTGAAAAGGAAGCTGTTGTTCCCATTTTTGTTGCTGTTGTTTTAGTTATATTCAATTCTGTAGCACTCTCTGGCCCTTTTGAAAAATCATCCTATAAATGAATAATGTCAAAGAGCCTGCCCCCACAACCTACTACAGCCAGCGCTGTACCAGTTTCATTTTAAAGATGGCTGTTCATCTCATTACTTTAAAAATTACAAATTATTTAAATTGAGTTAAGCAGATTTGTGTTGGGTACCTAAAGACACTTTTATGCTTCCTGAGGAGAATTTATTATCAGGTTAAGGGAAATCATTTATTTGATAGCAACAAATATCTTCTATTATCTTCATTTTCTTTTTTTTTATTTTTCGTGGTACTGGGGATGGAACCCAGGGGCATTCTACCTCCGAGCTACACCCCCAGCCCTATTTTTTATTCTTGATTTTGAAACAGGGTCTCACTAAGTTGCGGAGGGCCTCACTAAGTAGCTGAGGCTGGCCGTGAACCCAGATCCTCCGGTCTCAGCCTCCCAAGTACTGGGATTACAAGCATGTGCCACCACGCCAGGCTCATTTTCTTTTTTTTAACCAATTGTTGGTTTCTGGGAGATGTCCAAGTCAGTAGCAATTTCCAGCTAGCATATCACTCGAACATGCACATCCTTAGCTGTGTCTTTATCTTGTTCCCTTAAAAAAAAAAATAGAAAAAGCTTCCAGATTCTCTGATGAGACAAATAGCCTGCTGGAATGGGAGGTTAAATAAACCCATCTCTATTTTGCTGCAGTGAGTGAGTCCACAAGCAGGCGTCTTCTTGTCAGTAATTATTATGTGGCAGCTTTCATTTCAGAAGGTAACAATGAACGGAATCACACCAATCCATCTCTAACACTGCTGGCGTGTCAATGAATATAAGAGAGATTGCTGGGGGCGGGGGCTGAAACCCTGTGTCTGAAATAAAACAAAGCCTACAGGGTCCCTAAGAGGATTTTTATCAGCACAAATAGTATCAGTTTAGTGATGGTGACTCACAGAAGCAGGAATAAAGAGGGTCTTGTTCTTGATAGGTATGTTATAAAAGCAGAATCTACTGCTGCATGCCAGGAGTTGGTGGTGGCAATATTTTATACATAGGATTTCTCTCTTAGACAATTTTAATTTTTTTGTTCACTTGGGGCTAACATTGCCTTCTGGTGTCTTATTCTTCTTTGCGATTAGGTTGCTCATCAGTTAACTCCTTATAGCACTCAACGTTTCTTACTCTTCAGATGAATGTGATCTAACTGAGAGGGGCTTAAACTAAAGGAAATTTCTCGGGGACCTCCCCTTCTCAAAGTTATGTCGCTTTAAAAGTCCAGTATCAGAGTCTGCTGCATTCACATCTGCCTTCAGGATCTCAGGGAATGTTATTAGAGCCAGATTTGTCTTCATTTATGAGTTCTGTTCTCTTCTTAAGCAGGCCCCCACCTGTGATGGTAGGAGCAGCTCTGGGCTTTTATCTTATCAGCAGCACAAAATCAGCCATTCCCACACCTTCGTTTTATTAGCATGGGTCCTTACTCCTTCTCTGAGTCAGTTACCCTAACTGCATCGCATGACATTCATCTAATTGGCCAGAAATGGGACATCCATCAAAACTTGGGTTGAAAGTAGAAGAGGGGCCGTCCCCATTAGAAAATTAGGGTCTAGCTATTGGTATATGGGTAACAAATAATTTCCCAAATCTACCAGCCTGTGGAATGTATTAACCGCTGGGCTTGTGAATGTGTGTGTGTGCGCGTGTGTGTGTGTGTGTGTGTGTGTGTG
>PVJS01057483.1:0-10000 GCA_004027185.1 Glis glis | reverse complement strand
CCAACATGCCCCTATTCCATGCTAAGACTTAAAAATCAAGTTTTCTATTGCGGAGCGAGTGTACTTTCCATTCCATGATGTTCCCTGTCTGTTAGGAAATTAAATTCCAAGAATTGCAATTTTAGCATCGATGGAACAAATTCCTACATTTGGGCTCTGGAAGAGATACAAAAATATCTGCCACATCAGAACACTGTGAAAATTGGCACCATCTGTAGTCTTTCACTACCTAAAGTTTTAATTTAGTCCACTGGAAATTTTTGGTCAAAAATTTTCTGTAGGTTTTTTTTTTTAATAAGGAGATTTTCTAATATAAGTCATTTGGCAGTAAAAGGAATTTCTAAAAATTTACTTCTTGGCCACAGAATTTGTTTTTAAAAAAGTTCCTGACTTAACTGCTTTAGGGTTCCAGCTGTCCACTTTTTAAGAACTTTCTAGAATTATCATAATACATATGCATAATAATTTATACTAGATAAGTTGCAATTACTACTTTTGAAGATGCCCGAGTGCACTATAGCTTCACACAGCCTTCATTTATTTGCTAGCCACTGTTTTTTGCCTTTAAATTCTTTGCTTTTTAAATAGTATTTCTTTGACACTGCTGTCTTACAAATTGATGTTTAACTTCTTAAAATACTTGTTAATGTAAGATGTAAGAAGTGGCTATTTAGTTGCTGAGCATGTCAGGAAAATCCTTTGGTGTGTTAGTTCTCATGCTATTATAAAATATATGTGAGCCGGGCTTGGTGACGCATGCTTGTAATCCCAGTACTTGGGAGGCTGAGACAGGAGGATCCAGGTTCACGGCCAGCCTCAGCTACTTAGTGAGGCCTTCCACAAGTTAGTGAGACCCTGTTTCAAAATAAAGAATAAAAAATAGGGCTGGGGGTGTAGCTCAGAGGTAGAATGCCCCTGGGTTCAATCCCTAGTACAGTAAAAAAATAAATAAAAATAAAATAAAATAAAGTATATGTGAATATTTTTGGTTTTCCTCCATAGTTCCTGGCTCATACCTCCCTCCCAGAGACAGGCCATAGAACATACAATTTCTCTTCCCCAAGGCAAGTCACAGAAACTCTACCACCTTCTCTGCCTTTCTCTGACCTACCTTATTTGGTAGATGATAAGACCCCCATTTCAGAAGGGGTCCTGCCCATACTGGAGAGGAAGGAATGCTGCACAGTGAGGCCTATGAGAGTCTGATCAGACAGGCCTTTCTGTGTTTCCCCACCCAGGTTATTAGCATTCAATACGCAATGAAATCTCCATAAAAACCCAAATGGACAGGGTTCTGAGAGCTTCTGGATAGCTGACTGTGCAGAGGTTCCTGGAGGACGATGCCCCAGAGAGAGCATGAAAGCTCTGTCCTTTCCCCCATTCCTCAGCTGCATTGGTCTCTTCATCTGTGTCTTTTGTAATACCCTTTATAATCAACTGGTAAACATAACTTCAGTGTTTCCCTGAGTTCTGTGAGCCACTTCAGGCAAGGTAACTGAATCTGAGGAGGGGGTGGGCACTCCCATGCATAGCCAGTTGGTCAGAAGCACAGATAAAACAGCATGCAACTCAGAGCTTGCGATTGGCATCTAAAGTGGAGGGGACAGTTTGGGGACATGAGCCCTCAACGTGTGGAATCGGATGCTATCTCCAGGTAGATAGTGTCACACTTGAATTAAATTAGAGGACACCCAGTTGGTGTCTGCTGCAGAATTGTTTGCTTGCTGGTGTGTGTGTGTGTGGGGGACCTACACACGTGGTGTTGACGTGGTGTTGGAAGTGATCTGTGTGGTGAACACATAGCAGGAGAAAACGAGCCTGAGTTTGCTTTTTCTTAGTACTGTTCTATCCAAGATCTGAAAAACTGGTAAATAATGTTCCTATTTTTGTCAATGTAAGGAACATAGAATAGGAAGGTAATAAGAATATCTTCCTGTATTTCTCTAACAAAATGTTTATATCTATACTATTGTCTTTCCTCTTTCCTTAATTTCATCACTCTGTGTGTGTGTGTGTGTGTGTGTGTGTGTGTGTGTGTGTGTTATTAGGGATTGAATCATCCAGGGGTATTCTACATCCATGCTATACCCACAGCCCTTTTATTACTTTTTATTTTGAAAACAGGGTCTCGCTAAGTCACTGAGGCTGACCTTGAACCTGGGATCCTCCTGTCTCAGCCTCCCAAGTACTGGGATCACAGGCATACACCACCACACCCAGCTTACCTTCTGATCATTTCAACCTCTAGATGGTCCATCTGCTTTTACATCTTCATTTAATCCTAAAATGTGCTACCTAAACCATCCCTACTATTACCACGAACAGAACAGCACTATTGATGAGATGAAGATGGAGCACATGCTTAGTAAGTGCCATGCACGATGCTGAGTGTTCTTCATGACTCTCCTTATAATAATCCTATAAAGTTTCCGTCCTTTTTCAGGCAAGGAAACTTGAAACCTAAAATGATTAAGAAAAGTGCCCAAGTTCACAGAGCTACTAATGATAAAACTGAGATTCAAACCCAGGAAGTCTAACTCTAGAGCCCAAGTGCCAATGTTTAATTGCTTCTCACTTTTCTTCGAGCATGGGAGAGTGTTCACTGTGAAGAGCACTTTTATAGTAAGATATGTTTCTCTCCAAATTCCTGTTCCAATTCCAGGTTTATACTTTGCCACCTCTATTATCTCAGGCAAGTTCTTAGTTCTTATTCTCAATTTCATCATCTATAAAATATGGAAAATATCCTTCTTGTGGTATAGTATTTGAGACTGATGATATCATACACATGGCACATAACAGAATCTAGCAGGTGGTAGGCTTTCAGTAAATGATAGCTGCTCCCATGGTTTTATTACCATAATGTTACCTATATCATGTTAATCCCTGGCCCAATAAACCATTAGGCTTCTTATTACACTGGAACAGTGCCTAGCATGTAATAAGCACTACGTGAGTGCTAATTATTAGAATCACTGGTTGGGAACAAGGCCACCTTCAACATAGACGATTTCCCAGCTTTCCTTGCATAGAAGTGTGTCCAACTTCTGTGTTGTGGGTTATAAACACAGAAAGGACCTGTGGCATTTTCTAGGAACTTTCCTTAAATCATGGCTATTATGGATCCCTTTGCTCCTTTATCACTACTTCTTTTTCCTCCTGCAAGGAGCCAGATGCCTCCTTGGACCAGGAGGACAGAAGACAACCTCTGGGGGGAAGGTGCAGAGAACTCAACTGAAAGGGGTTTAGATTCCTGACACTGAGAAGCCCTACACCAGCACTTGCTCTTTTAGGACTTCACTGACATTTGGTGGGGATCCTAATCTTAATTGATCTATATCCTGGTTTCATCAGATGCCTTTGGCGGCAAAATTTTAAAGGAATAAGAGAATAGGGAATTAATCTTTCTGGGGGCAGGGTAGGTGGGCAGGGCAATGCAGGAAAAGAAAAGAGCCTAAAACAATCATGTATACATTGAAGTTATTACCAGTCTCCCCCCAAATGGAAATGCTTAAACATTGATTTGAATCCATTATGGGTCAGGCACCTATCTGAACATGGTGGGAAGGCGGCACCCCTTTCCCACTCTTGTGAGCGGATGTTTTCAGCTTTCTCATGTTGGTACCACCTAGCAAGAAGTGTCTGATCTCCAGAGAAAGAAATACTAAGATTTATTTCAAATTCCCCTCTTCAGAGTAAGACCAAAAAGGAGGGGCCTAGGCTAGGGGTTACAGTACATACTTGAATACTGTGGGTATCTGATCAGCTACAAACCTCTTGCCACCTTTCCCGTGGGTCCAAAGACAGTACCTTCATTATGGTGATTCTAAAATCCCCATGGAAAACTGTACTTCCAGGAATGCTGTTCACTCATGAATGCCAACTCTATGAGAGAAGTTCTGTTAGCTTAAGGGTTATGTGTTCCTTTGACTTCTCTAAAGAGCTTAGTATGCAGTATGCTCACAAGTGTTGAATCAACTATTTACATAAATGAATAGACAGCATGGTAAAACTTTTTCTCCACCAGATTTTTTTTAGATAAATCCAAAATATTACAGAAACTGTACTTTATCCTGGCTTACAGCCTTAATGTTTCAAATAACAGTGTATAAAATCTACACCCAGTTATAGACCAACTAGTTGTGGTTGCTATGGTAATGGGCTCTGTGCCCATGAGCAGAAAAAATAATTCCTTTTGGGCAAGATATTTATGAGTATGTCTGGCTACGTGGCAAGAGTATTTTCATTTGGTTTTTCTTTAATTTATGTATTCAGGCAGATGATCCTTTACATATATATATAACTTCTCCTTAGGAAGAAATAAAATATATTATGGTTTTACACTGAACATTTCTTGTATGATTATAACATAAATTTAATACTACAGCAAGAAATATATATTCCATTGTGAGGAAGTGAGTAGTTTTCACTGTATGAAATGTACAGTATACATAGGAAAATGCCTTTAACAAGAATTTCTGATATGTTTGATGTTTTCAAGGGCCAGAGGTGGCCAGAGGAAGTTCCAGAAACAACAACAACAAAAAAATTAAGACTCTAAAGAGCAACTGTCAAGATATATCCTCCCATGTGAATCTGAATTGATGGACAATGATGAACAAATCTCTATTTTGAATAGGATGGTTACCATGAAGAGGGCAGTACTTTAATATTATTTGCAGTAATCAGAAAACAAAGTACTAAATCAATGTACTGACTTAGAGGAATGAAAAAGTAAAATACAAGTCTAGTTATGAATCATTACAGGCACAGAAAGAATGGACAAAATTTGACAGTGCATAGTTAAGAGAAAAATAGCCCATGAGTAATGAGAAAAAGACAGGGGAAGTGTTGCAAAGCTTCAGTTCTGACAGATGCTCTTTCACACTAAGGCTTTACAACAAAGTGGGCAGAGGAGGATGGGTGAGGCCAGGGGTAGGGGGTTGATTTCTGACTACAGCTTCAAAGCTTAATGTTCCCCCCTTTCCTTTTTAATGTGGCAACCATGCCTGTTTTATTGGCAACCATGTCTTTTTCTGATTGCTGATGACAGAAAATTTACCTTTATTTCCCTTGGAGGCACCATTCCTTCTGAGCTCAGGAGGATCCTACAGGACTTGAAGATGATAAACCTGTATGTCTGCAAGCTTTCATTGATTTTTTTTTTCTGTACTGGGGATTGAACCCAGGGGCATTCTACCTCTGAGCTACAGCCCCCAGCCCTATTTTTTATTCTTTATTTTGAAACAGGGTCTCACTAAGTTGTGGAGGGCCTCCCTAAGTAGCTGAGGCTGGCCGTGAACCTGTGATCTTCCTGTCTCAGCCTCCCAAGTACTGGGATTACAAGCGTGCACCGCCACGCCCGGCTGATTTCCTTAACAGATTGTTTTAATTGATACATTTTGATTATACACAATAGCGAGATTGGTTGTTAACCTATTTGTATGTGCACATAACATAATTAGGTCAATTTCATTCCTATATTTCCAACACATTTCCACATACATTTTGACATTTAATTTGCAAAATAAATCCACAATGAAAGAATTGTTTACCTAATTTTGCAGATGAGAAAATCCAGGCTTAAACTTGTTCAAGGTCACAGCCACAATGTCCATCATGCTGTGTGTAGCTGAAGGGATGAATTCAGTACTATTTTATTTCTAAGTTTTCAATCTGCATACAAGATAGATTGTTACTTGTTTATGTTGGTTGTATGAATTTCAACACATTTGTTCTTAGGAATAATAAACCAGATCTTGCTCACATCAAATCTACTTAAGTCATAACATAACTGAACTATATAATAGCCCTAATAACAATATGGACATTAGTCAAGTGGTATTATATTCCTGAATTTCACTACTGGACGTAGAATGAGAATTTGCCCATCTTTTCATTTCAATCCATTCCTGGTAAAAAAAAAAAAAAAGGATTATTTTCTTCCATTCCTATCTAGGCCCCTTCTGAAGGAATCTGCTTAATCTTAAATTATTCTTAAATCTTGGGTCTTTCTGTATTAAGCAATAAAAATTAATGATTTTAGTAATAATTATGATGGGAAATATTTAATGCCTCAAGGAAAGTTAATTTTCATTTAGTACCATATAAAAAAGCTGCTTCAGACTGTTTGGTTTCTTTATTAAGCAAATGATCCTTATTATTAAGTGGTGATTTTTATATTAAAATGTTATAATTTCCCAGAATATTAAAATTTATTATTTTGAAAGCAAGTAAAATTTTCTAGAAAGAGCAATAAAACAATCCATTAAAATTATCATTAGAAAATTCTATGCTTTCCAATGTGTCTGTTCAAAGCTGTCGCTCTATGAGCCACAGAGCTTTGTTTTGCTTGATCAAGAAATGACTTTATGATCTGTATTCAACCACGAACAGCTGCTCATTAATAAAAAGCCATTAAAGTCCAAGTCAGAACAGCAGGTCTAAAATTGTACTTGAGGAGAAAAAGACCCCCTTTGGTAAAAAGCCAGGGAGCTGGGGTGGGGGCAGTCTGGAAACACAAGGCTGTGTTTGCAAGGGCTGCTCAAACCTCCTGGGCAGGGTCAGTTGACAAGACAGGGCTCAGCCTCAGCCGAGAACTCAGAACAACAAAGACTACACAGGTTTTGAAGAGGGAGAGTAAGACGTGGCTTGGAAGCCAATAGCATGAATAAATCAAGCTGGAGATTGGGCAGAGGCTAATCAGAAACTTTAAAGTGGCTGAAGTGGTTTGTGCACAGAGCAGGAACAATGAACTACACACCAGGAAGACAGGCAATGCAAAAAGACATCTTTCACACACTGTTTTATTCCTTATGTTTCCCCCACTTGACATTAAGTGGTCCCAGTCCCCACTTACACAAGGTTTGGGCAAAGGGCGAGACTTAAAATAGTACATTCCCAAGAGGTGGTCCCCAATAAGATCCCAAATTATTGACACCTATGATCTCCAATTATGGGGTTACTACTCAACAAGCAAAGATGACTTAAAAGTATTCTTTCATAAATGTTGCTAAACTAAATTTTAGGTTTGCAATCTTTAGCAAGCTTTGTTGTTCTCTATTTGTTATTGTGTTAGGAACAAGTATTCAGTAACTAGTTGTTGGTGGAAAAGTACCTATCTTTGTTTTGTTTCATTTGGAAATAGCAAATTTAATAAAGAAAACCAAAGAATCATGAAAAAGAAGAAAATGCCACAGGGCATAATAATTTGAAGCAAAGCTCTAAATCTTCAAGGAAAAGAAAAACTGAGAACATATTTATGTCAGGATTATTAGATTTGGGGAATCCAAAAAGTATTGGAAATTTTAGATTACTAGAATTTAGGCATTACAAGATATTAAAGTTTGCAGGTGTTCAAGGGACCAGAGGGTTTCGTAGATTTGGGGAGGTGTAGTTAATGAGAATGATGATGTAAGAGGATATTAGTAATAGCCGCAATAACAGGTATTATCTATGAATGTCTGGTATGTGCCAGGCTCTGTGCTAAGAGCTTTGTAAGCCATTAGCTATTCTATGAAGTAGGCCCTACTGTGGCCATTTTACTGATGAAGAAAGTGAGATTAAGAGATTAAATAATTCATCCATGTTTACATAGAACCACAACAAGTCATAAATTTACTTTCTTCCCCTTTGGGGGTAAAAATATTAAATTATTAATAGAAATGTGGAACAGATTGGAGTGGGGAGGGCAAGGGCAGATTTCTACAAAGTTATGTGAGTAGGTGGGCCCTGGGTCAGGGTGAGAGCAGGTAGTACTATATTTTAAAGAGTTATACAGAGAAAAAGGCTGGTTGAGAAACTATTTGCATAAGCTGTTTTTAGCCCTTTTTTTTTTTTTTTTTTTTGCGCGGTACCAGGGATTAAACCCTGGGGCGTTCTACCTTGGAGCTAGACCCCCGGTCCTATTTTTTATCCTTTATTTTGAAACCGGGTCTCACGAAGTTGCGGAGGGCTTCACTAAGTAACTGAGGCTGGCCGCGAACCCGGATCCTTTGGTCTCAGCCTCCCAAGTACTGGAACTACAAGTGTGCGCCACCACGCCCGGGATGTTTTTAGCCTTTGACTACATATAAAAATAGGTAGAAAAGGAGATAAAGACAAGGAAATATAATTTTAAAGTTCCACATACTTTTCCAGGCTTGTCACTTCCCAAGCCAATCTCTCTCCCAGGTCTGTCACTACCAAATTTCTTTAAAATAGGGAGTCCTTAGTTATTGTAAATTCATCCACTTATGAAGATTACCTGGGCACTGTTAATTAGTCCACCACTAAATAGATTATAATGGAGACTACTGTCAGCCTAAGGATCCTGAGAACAACCAGACTGGGAGTCATCCTCACATAACTTCCCATGCCCATCCCTCACCAAGTTTCCTTTAAAATAAGAGCCTGAGCCAGGCGCGGTGGTGCAAGCCTGTAACCCCAGTACTTGGAGGCTGAGACAGAAAGATCACAAATTGCCAGCCTCAGCAATTTACTGAGACCCTGTTCCTTTTCCCTTACTATCTCTCCTCTTCTCTTCCCTTTCCTTCCCCTCTCCTTGGACTGAACCCAGGGCATTTTACCTCCAAGCTACACCCCTAGCCCTTTTTAAATTTTAAACTGGGTTTCACTAAATTGTGAAGGCTGACCTCAAACCCACAATCCTCCTGTCTCAGCCTCCCAAGTACTGGAATGCACTACCGACACCCTGCTCTGACATCCTGATTTAAAAATGAAAAATAAAAAGGGCTAGGGGTGTGGCTCAGAGGTAGAATGACCCTGGGTTCAATCCCCAGTACAAAAAAAAAAAAAAAAGTCTGCCGGGCGTGGCGGCGCACACTTGTAATCCCAGTACTTTGTAATCCCAGTACTTTGGGAGGCCCTCTCTCCCTCTCTCTCTCTACTTAGTGAGGCCCTCCGCAACTTCGTGAGACCCGGTTTCAAAATAAAGTATAAAATATAGGGCCGGGGGTGTAGCGCGGAGGTAGAACGCCCCTGCGTTCAATCCCCGGTACCGCAAAAAAAAAAAAAGTCTGAAAACCTCAAAAGTATCTCTCATTCTTGAGATGGCCCACAGTCTCCCTTGAATGTGTATTTCTTTCCTAAATAAACCCGTGCCTCTAACATATGCTGAAATTCTTTTCCGTCATGTATGTCAAGGACCCCACTTGTCCTGAGTCTAGTTTCTCCCTTCTCCAGAAATTCCTTGGAGCCCTCTTCAGGAGACGTCATCAGGTCATTTTACAATAATGAGGACCCCATACCCACAAGAGCAAAAGATCTCAGCCTTTTAACAGCATACAAGATACAAAGAATATTAAGAAAAGATTTAGGCTTCAAAGAAAGAACCACTGAAAGTGCGCAGCTTGGGACAGTGGCTAGCTCAGGCTGCAGGGCAGGTACAAATGGAGGGACTCGGCAAAAAGACACTATTTTTACTTCCAGTTAAAGCAAATTCAATAAGAAATTACGTGGAGGAAGTTAAATCCTGAATGAAACGAGCACTTAGCATCTCTCAGGTAGCGGAAAGACTGGGATTATTCCTGGCCACGTCCAAAACATCCCGGGAAGGGGCGGGGAGCCCTCATTTTTTGCAATCTGGATGCTGCTTCTTGTCCATCCGGCAGAGGGGCACTGTGGGTGGAACAGAAAATGGTTGGGGGTGGAGGCGCTGTACAGAGAACGAAAGAAGGACAACTTAACAAACCCAGGCGCTCCACGAAGACAAGCCACACAGCTTACATTGGTTCCAAAAACCCACCCGCGACCAAACCTGGGCGTGCAGGCAGCCGCTCGCCCCGCCCCTCGGCGCTCATTGGCTCCCAGTGTCCACGCCAGACCCGCAGCCTCCCGCCTATTGGGCGAGACGGCACTTGCGGAAGTGAGGGCGGAAACCGCCGAAGCCGCCTTCAAGGAGCCAAGGGGGCGGGGCCGGGGGAGGGCTTCCCGAGGAGGGGGCGGCCATGGCAGCTGCGCGGCGGCAACGGCGGCTGCGGCGGAGCGCGCGCCCGGCTTT
>PVJS01057482.1:0-12037 GCA_004027185.1 Glis glis | reverse complement strand
CATCTGCTCTCGTTTGAGATTGTCAGTCTCCAACTTCGCCGTTTCCTTGGAGAACTTCTTGATCTTCTGCTCTCGTCTGAGATCGTCGGCCTCCAGCTCTTCAAACTGAAACTTCACCATCGTTTCTCCAAAGAGCTTCCTTATCTTAACATCTTGGACTGGACTGAATTGGTGGTTGCTTCAATCCTGGGGCTCCGGCTCTTAGACCGCCTGACCAGCTGCTGATTCCTCTGACTTTTCACGTGCGGTCGAAATTCAGGACTACATTGTGAGCTAATCTAATAAATCCTTTTCCCCCTCTCCCTTCCTTTCTTCATTCTGTGAATTCTGTTGATATGACCAATATACAATACCAATTTCAATATTATGTTGGGGTGGAGGAGGGAATGGGGTAGGATCCAGAGAGTACACACAAGTACTGTGTGAATGTATTTTTGTATCACACTGAACACCATTATGATGTAAAATTAAAATTTGTAAATAAAAATGTCTATTATTTTTTGAATGCTGAATTTTTTCCAAAACCTAGAAATCTTAAAAATAATTTAACTTCAATAACTAAATACAAAAGATACTCTAAAGTTTTAATATATAGATTTCTCAGAATTATCTTAAAAATCATGCCTTTTAAAGCATAATCAAAATTTTCTCACTAGACCAGTCTTCTTATAATAACCAATGAAGCTTATAGGTATAACTACCAAGATCTTCAATATTATTTCATTTCTAAAATGCAGTAATCATTAGAGGACATAATTATAATTCAGATAAAGGGGAAATCTTTAAGTAAAACAGATTCTCTCTTAAGTAAAACAGATTCTTAAGTTTGTTCTCTTAAGTAAAACAGAAAAAAAAAGATAATTGGTCTAAGATTATATTTTTTTAACATTCTGGATATTTTCCTCTTTGATTTCAATGAATTGATAGTAATTATGAAAACATCCAAGTTTTATTAATACATTTTTATAAATGGAGTATAGAAGGAAACTATAAATGTAAAAATGTTGTTTAAATTTTACTTGTCTTTTTATTATTTAAACTATGCTTTCAATAATATTTTTGTGGGGATTTGTATGATGTAAAACTAGGAAAGGGTTCACACCTTGTCCTTTTTCTTTGATCTTGCAGGAAATTAGGAACTTTGGGTATAAATTAGAGAGGGGAGACAAAGGAGGGGAGGAAAGGAGGAAAATATTAAATACTTAGTAAATATTCTAAGAGGGATGATGCTATAATGAAAGATATAATTCTTAAATGATTTTCTTTTACTCAAAACTGGTTGAAATAATGTTCTGTGTCTCCTTTCTCTCTTCCTCACCCATGAATTGAAACATCTCTACCTTCACCAAGCAGCCTCATTTGGTTATGAAACTGACAGGAAATGAATGAATAGCAATGGAGCTTCTCAGGACAAGGCATATTCTAGGTAGGAGAAACAGAAAAGTTGCTGGTGTGCCTCAAGGGTTTAGGAGGGAGAATAAAGATATTATATTTCTAGGTACAGTGGTGGATGCCTGTAATCCCAGTACTTCAGAGGCTGAGACAAGAGGATCACAGGTTCAAGGTTAGCCTCAGAAACTTAGTGAGACCTTCAGCAACTTAGCAAAATCCTGTTTCAAACTTTTAAAAAATAAAGCAAAAGAGTTGGATAATAAATTAGAGGTAGAATAGCCTTGGGTTCAATCTCCTGTATAAAAAAAAAATTATGTTTGACCGATGTGTGCACCCTGAAATTCATCAAGATGTATGATTACAATAAACCAATAAAAATAAATAAATAAATAAAGCCAGGCGTGGTGGCGCACGCTTGTAATCCCAGTACTTTGGGAGGCGGAGACTGGAGGATCCGGGTTCGCGGCCAGCCTCAGCTCTCTCTCTCTCTCTCTTGCTCTCTCTCTCCCTGTCTTTCTCTCTCTCTCCTTAGCAAGGCCCTCTGCAACTTCGTGAGACCCGGTTTCAAAATAAAGTATAAAAAATAGGGCCGGGGGCGTAGCGCGGAGGTAGAACGCCCCTGGGTTCAATCCCCGGTACTGCAAAAAAAAAAATAAATAAAAATAAATAAATAAATAAATAAATAAATAAATGAAAAATATTATGTTAAGGAAAGAAATTTCCTAGATGCTAGGATAGACGTACTGATTATATCTATATTTCTCAATATAGAATGACTATTCTCATGTTATTTAAATAGCTGAACATTTTGTGTGATAGATTTGAAGTTGTTCCTCTCAATTCTCAAACCCCATGGGTTTTTATATCAGGTGGCAAAGATACATGGAAACAAAAATACAGTGCTGATGCTTAATATGAATTGTGTATGCCTGACAGCCTGACACAAAACAAGCAAACAAACATTCTGGCAAAATTTATACCACTCTTGCCTTCGTGCAGATGTTGTCCTGTCTCAAACAACTATTTTCATGGTCTGGAGTAAAGATGGAAGGAACGAACATTTCTTACTGGCTCAACTGTGATTATAATTTCTATTAATTCCACAATTTTACTTAGTTTGAATTTAAATTTAAATCCTGTTTATTTTCATTTGATAGATCTCACATTTGAGGTCATAAGAGGTTATAACTCTTCAAGGACCTTGAGACTGTTTTGAAATGCTACATTCATGTAAAAACCATCTGCTAAATATTTAACACGTGTATACCAAGGAAAATACTGGGCACTAGATAAATAAGATAGTTTAATGGGAGAGAAAGATAAATATACTAACACTTAAGCATAATGATTGCTGAAATAGGATAAGTCCTGAATGGTATGAGGATAAATATGAGTGCACTTAATTTAGCGGTCAGGATTATCAGAAACTTCCAGGAATAAATTGAAGAACTGTAAGCACACTAACAAAGCTGCCACCTCAGTTCTCTGGTAAAGGTTGAGGCTTTTTGGGTGAGTGTTAAGGTGTCCAGAGATGAAGTTTGAAAGTTAGGAGGGAACTGGTCTATGAATGTCCTTTTACATGCCTAGTAAAGAGCTTTGATTCTATTGGAATCCTGAAATACTTTTGGCAGCGAAAAGTAGTGTCTACTTTTGTATTTTAGATAGGGTTTTACCTTAGGTCTTCAGAAGATATTTTTAAGAATCTGACATTGGAAACAGGTCAATCAGAAAATGATTCAGGTTTGATAAAGCAAGTAGAATCGGCAGATTAGGATGACTGATGGAGGTTGGAAGGTAAAGGATAGGAGTGAAGGACACTCAGTATCCTAGTTTTGACAATTGGCAGGTCGTGGTGGCAGTAAACAAGATGTATGCTGAATTCATGAGGGTCAGTATATTTGAGGACAGATTTTTGAAAGGTATATATTTGTTATTTTGACTATTATTTACTCTAAGTATATTTAACTTAGGTGTAATATGATGCCTTGACTGGACACATGGCACTTGTAAGTCACTCTATGAAGGGCTCAGAGGTGGTACTTTGGGTCTCCATGTATTAATGTAAACTCAGACCCTCGGGCCAATTGTTCTTGAATGTCTGAGTCCACTCTCCACTTTCTCCAATGTGTAGTCACTTGAGTAAGTGGGTATATGTCATTTTATGAAGAACTACATAAATAATTATGGTAGACTCTTGCCACAGTGTTACGAGTCCTTCCCCTGTGGAACATCGCTATGTTTTCAGCATGGAGACTCAGTGAGAAATTGTCTTTTTATTGTAGTAACTTCTTTTGACCTCCTGGTTTTATTTTTTAATACTATAATTTTATGGTTGTAGGTGTAAATACATAAATCCTTTCTGGTTGCCACTAAGAATCATAGTTTTATTAACTATCTTCCATTTCCCTATAGTTCAGGTCCCATTACCTGCCCCTCCAACTTTGCAGGCTGTTATGTTCTTTGAACACTACTGATTTCTGATGAAGATATATTTCTCTGGGATAAGGTTATTCATGTGAATATTAATGAGCCACCTCTATGACCACATCTACCATCAACCCTAGCCAGAAGAAGAGAGCCACCATTGAATGGTGCATTTTTAATGATCTTGAAAAAAGATGTGCTCTGACCTCTCCAAAAGGGAGATCTTCCATTTCACACAGTATATACTTTGCTTCATTTTCTCTTCCTTAGCCTCTCCACTCCTATATTTATTTGCTAAAGCAAAGGAAGCATCTTAATATTGTACACCAAAGACTAAATCATACTTCTGGTGTCTAAGACCACACTACCATGACTTTGCCCCATCCACTGAGAACACATCTCAGGTCATGAGAAAGTACCTCCGAGTCGATGCATTCCAGGATATTTCTCTGCCTCCTGCTAGTTAATGCAAGATAATTGTTACAACTCTTTCAATGCACAATCTCTTTATTCTCTCACTAAGCCCTGGATGTCTTCATTTAGGTTGTGTTGAGATATTATACTTAGTCTGAGTAGCCAGGAGAGGTGGTAGGATAGTCTCTGAAGGGGAGGAGACCTGTTGCTTTGGATAATGTGTCTGCAGCGTCTTCTACCCTGGAAGAAATGCTAACACTCCCTGGTGAGTGATAGGACATGATGAGCATAGCAGCCTCAACACACTCAGGAGCATCCATTGAAATTTCTTCTTTACATGCCTCAGAGCTCCAGGTTTTTCATGCATACGTGGCCTTTTTGAAGGAAAAAAGAAACACTTAAAGTACAATGCAGTTCTCAAGACAGTTTTTTCAAGACTTAAGGAGAGCCGTCATATGAAAGTTAAGTCATCAGAAGACGTGCACCTCTCCCAAGAATCAATCTGCCAAATATTCATGTTATGCTTAATAATTTCTCACGGATTGCCATTGAAAACATGGTTTCACTGAAACAGGATGATATATTTTGGAGGACAGCACCTGCACAGCTAGACAGTTAAGCTTCTCAAGTTGGTGACATGGAAGGTACATTTTCATGGCCACTTCATTTGAGGAAATAGAGGAATAAGTAAGCACAGGGGCTGAGAAAAAATAAGATCAATGGAGATGAGTTTTTGGACATGGTAGACTTGAATGATGTGATATTACATAACAAAAGCATCAGTAACAACAATAACAAGACATATGATCTAGATTTACTCTCATATGTATGAATATCAGGGAAGTCGGTAATATTAGAGGCTTGATACAGCTTCAGAGGGCTGCTTCCTCTGTCGGCTGAGACAATGGCAGGGGTTGGAGGAATGAATGTAGTGACATTTAAAGAAGAACTGTCCTGCTTCATTTTAGACAGACTCAGTTTTCAATGCTAGAGGGTGCTAGAATACTGGGATTTCTTATTTTTCCAAATCAAATAGTTTGATTTACAGACCTAGAATAAAAATTAAGCAATTACATTTATGATAATGTGGTACTTTCATAAAATTTCTAATTTTGAGGCTCAATCATGTTGTTTTTTTCTTTCTGTAGATAATTTATCTGTAGATGTTACTAATGAAACCTCCTCTGCAGACATCTGTAGGTCATCTTGACATCATACTAACAGTTGTGGAAAATGTTGTGCTTCCTAACTGACCTTGAGTTTAACACTAAAACAAATATCAAATTCTTCAAAATAGATTTTTGACTATAAGAAATTATGTAGATTTTAAATTTTGCTTTGGGTAGGTTTCTGGAAAAATGGTTTATTTCAGCATCTTCATGGACATATTTAAGTAACTTCATACTTTTAATAATAATTAACACCAAAATAGCATCAAACCCTGAATATATCATTGCTATTATATCCCTTCCTCTAATTATATTTCTTACTCAAATCGTAAAATGAAACATTTTACACTAATCATTTTAGAGTTTTGGCAAGTGCTATGACTGTCCACCCTCTTCAGTAAATACAGGAAAACAATTCCTGCCATTTTCTCTACCTCCTAACTCAATGCAACCACCTAGCAGACTAAGTGATAAGAAGGAAGGACGGAAGTTTGACATTTTCACTTTTACATTTCAAGGTTCAAACAGCATTAAAAATCATTTGTCATTAGTCTCTCAGTTCTTGGCTGTCACCTCTCTCTATACCTAACCTCCAAATTTAGTCCAAGTAATGCTTTTGTTGCCTGGACTTTTTTTAAAGCCATATAAGGAAAATTATGTGCACACAATAGATTTAAATTCTACTTCTAGAATGTCTTCATAATGGCATAATAAGTACTAGAATTACCATCTTAGTATAACACCCAGAATATCAGAAGAAATATGTGAAAAATATTTTTAGACATTAGAAAACAAGTAGGTCAGAACTCAACACTGAGAGAAGAAAAAAACTTTATGTGACCTTTATAAAAACTTCACTTTACCATCTGAAAGCTGTATCTTGGCTTCAGTGCAGGGGTGGGTAACAAAGTATTGCCTGGTGGTCTTGTTGAGGTGAGAAGACAGCTATCGCTACTCAGAAAGGCTGATGGGTACAGAATCTGTGAGCCACAGTGCCAGATGGGAGGGGCTTCACAGAAAAATCTCTGTAAGTTTATTTATTTATTTTTTTTGTGGTACCGGGGATTGAACCCAGGGGCATTCTACCTCTGCGCTACACCCCGGCCCTATTTTTTATACTTTATTTTGAAACCGGGTCTCACAAAGTTGCGGGGAGCATCACTAAGTAGAGAGAGAGAGAGAGACAGGGAGAGAGAGAGAGAGAGAGAGAGAGAAAGAGAGAGAGAGAGAGAGAGAAAGAGAGCTGAGGCTGGCCGCGAACCCGGATCCTCCGGTCTCCGCCTCCCAAAGTACTGGGATTACAAGCGTGCGCCACCACCACGCCCGGCCCTCTGTAAGTTTGAACATGTATCTCCTTAAATTTTGTGTGTAAAGATCAATAAAAGTGTGAAGTAAACCACAAGAAGGCTAGTAAAGGACTAAAAGAAAGTGACACAGGATTTCCAAAAAATAATAAGGGTTGGAAATAATTTATATTCCCATTACTCAGAATGAAAAGAACTCAGAATACATGGAACAGCAAGACAAGTTCTCAAGTGGGTTTACCGTGGGGAATGGTGGCATGATTCGGACTAAAAACCACTTTTATGGTTTAATGAACTTAAAAGTGAGACTCAAAGCTGGGCGTGGTGGCGCACGCTTGTAATTCCAGTACTTTGGGAGGCGGAGACCGGAGGATCTGGGTTTGCGGCCAGCCTCAGCTCTCTCTCTCTCTCTCTCTCTCTCTCTCTCTGTCTCTCTCTCTGTCTCTCTGTCTCTACTTAGTGAGGCCCTCTGCAACTTTGTGAGACCTGGTTTCAAAATAAAGTATAAAAAATAGGGCCGGGGGTGTAGCGCGGAGGTAGAATGCCCCTGGGTTCAATCCCCGGTACCGCAAAAAAAAAAAAAAAAAAAAGTGAGACTCAGAAGAATCTAACTTAGCCTGTGTGACATAATTGTGTACCAAAATCACACTTTTCAAAGGGATACAATAAAATTCAGCTCACACTTGTAAAATGTACAATGCTCAGTATTTAATGGAAAAATAACCAAACATTTCTGAAAATGGAAAATATACTCTATATATAACTAGGCCATAATTAATCAAAATAAAAAGACCCAGAAATGACAGAGAAAATGAAATAGTAACAAGGAGTTTAGATAGCCATTATAAGTATGCTCCATAAATCTAAAAATGTTGAATGAAACGTAATTATGAAGAGGCAAGACATAAAAGATGCAAAAGTATCAATATATTATATTCTAAAAATAAAACTATTTTCACTAAGAATATAGTGAATTCATTCACACACATTAAAGAAGAAAATGTCACAAAGTCTATTTACCACTTGGGTCAAAGGAAAAAATGCACAAGAAGAACTAGAAAATATTTCAAGGGAATGTTAATAAAAATGCAACATATTAATATTTGAAGGACAGTCACAAAAGCAGTACTTACCAAACATTTATACAATTAAATATTTTTATCAGGAAAGAGATACAAAGGTTTCAATTAGTGATGTTTCTAACTTAAGCAAATAGAAAAAGAAGAGCATATTCAACTCCAAGCAAGAAGAAAGAATGGCGCCGGGCGTAGTGGCGCACGCTTGTAATCCCAGTACTTTGGGAGGCAGAGACCAGAGGATCCGGGTTCGCGACCAGCCTCAGCTCTCTCTCTCTCTCTCTCCCCTGTCTCTCTCTCTCTCTATCTATCTATCTATCTATCTATCTATCTATCTATCTAGTGAGGCCTCCGCAACTTCGTGAGACCCGGTTTCAGAATAAAGTATAAAAAATAGGGCCGGAGGTATAGCGTGGAGGTAGAATGCCCCTGCGTTCAATCCCCTGTACCGCAAAAAAAAAAAAAAGAAGAAAGAAAGTTATAGTAAAAATATTAACCAAAACTAGAGAAAATAAATAGAACCAGTGGTTGATTCTTTGGAAATCATAAAAGTGATAAGCTCTAGCCAGACTAATCATGAACAGAAAGGCGAAGTAATTTGAGAAAAAATTCTATGAATCTCTTATATTTGTACATGTCTTCTGAGAGACACCACTAACAGGGTTTATTCCAGACTCTTTTATAAAGATATTTACATAATAAATAGTCCTGGAAGATAGAAATGATGTCTCACTCCCATGCAAAGAACAGATTTATTTGTTGCCCAAGATAACAAAGTTAGTGCCCATGGCTAAAGAGGGAGAGAGTGGGGGTTCTACAGCTGTGATGCCAAGCCACTCACGCAGAGCACTTACTTAGCATTTCTCAAAGCAGACTTGGGGACAACGCAGATTGATAGGATCCTGAAGCTCATGCTGCCCGAGGCGCGCGAGTAATAAAGAGTTCTGTCAAAGACATAGGCATTCCTTTCCTTCTGCCAGGATTTTATACAGCTGGCAGTCTACCCAGTGTCAAGAATGAAAATGTAATGCTACTGCAGATCACACAGACATGCAAATAGTACAAGATGGTATTATGAACAAAGGGGGTGAAATTTACATCGTTGAAATAAAATTGCCCAACTTACTAAAAGAAACTATTCAAGCTCACTTAAGATAAACTATGTGTATTGAAATATATATCTATGAAAGAACTTAATTTTTTAGATGAAAATCTCAAAATGACTATCATGTTTAAGGATCATACGGATGGAAAATCAACAAAGAAACATCAGAGTTAATCTGTACCCTAGACCAAAAGGAACTAAGAGATATCTACTAAACATTTAATCCAACACTTGCAAAATACAAATTATTCTTATCGGTGCATGGAATTTTCTCCAGAACAGATTATAAGATTTCATATTTGCGCTATTCAGCACCATTTGTTATTAGCAAATGCAATGAACAATCTTTATGATTAATTTATTTTCAGCCATGCTTATCCATTTGTGATTAGCTAATATAATAAATATGCTTCACGATTAATTTGGTTTCAGCCAAGTTAATATATATGAAGGTTATATAATATATATATAAAGGTTTTGCCTAGGAAAAATATACTGACCATCTCAACCATGTCACACTCGATGTATTTTGTACCTTTACACACAAAATTCTAAGTACATATGTCATAAAGTGTAGGTTTCTTTATATCTAGAAGATTAATACGATTATCAGATGTTTTTGATTAATTCCTGAACTCTGTATTTGCTAGAATGTTGATGCCAATATGTATATATTTTTTTCTCCCACACACTACTGAGAATGAAAGACTAGTGAAAAGAGGAATAGGGAAGAAAATAGATAAACAAGGTTACAGAGGCAGGTATTCAATGGAGAAAGTAAGATAGATTTGTATTGCATCCCCTTATAAACCAATTTTCAAAAATGTGTTTACAAATTAATATAAATAAAACTTCACTAATTAACCTTACAAAATTAAACTGGATAAACAATTAGGGTTTAAATTTGGTCTATGAAATATGAAATAATATATACATTTTCAATTCTTTTTTATAACATGCACATGATTTAAGGTCATTACATGACGGAAAGATAATTTCTTAATTTACGGAATGGATGGCATATACTTTTCAACTACTTACATGGATTGGCAAACAGTATTTATATTATGTACTCTGAAACAAAATTAATGTTATATGTATTGGCACATAATATTGGTAGTAGGTACTCTGAAATTAAATTGAATTTATATGTGAAAAATTATGTTAACATTTTTAGAGGTTGCATAAAATATTGAATATAAATAAATCTTCAATCACATATCACTTCTTCATCTCTTTTCAGTAATATATATATATATGTATATAATTTGGGCTGCTATCTTAACTCCAAGTTCAGATGCTTATTATTATTGAAAACAGAACAGGGTTATTTCTTGATGTTACTTTTTGAGGCAGAGAACTATAAGGTTTACTCAAGTCATGAAGCAACAATAAACACAATAGGAAAATTATTTAGAAATTAGACCTGTAACTGTGTGTAGTTGTATCTAAATCTGAGATGACTCTTAAATTTCTTCATTTTTTTTAAAATTTGCTCATTCTTTTGGCCCAATGCATGAGGTTACATAAGCTATCAACAAATTTATAAGTACATCCCTTGATACATGTTTTAATATAATTACACTTATCTTTGATCTAAAACTCACTCGTGATGCAGTAATGAAAAGAATTTATGAATACTTCAGAGGTTATTGAAATATAGTGTCCCTATGTTTAGTGAGAACTTCAAACATAACTCCAAGAGACAACTCCAATATTTTCTGCTTTTCATCTGCTAGTATCTACACATACTCTGCATCAGACACTGTTGTAAGGCACAAACTTACAGAACATACCAAACAAACTTTCCTCTGTGAAGCTGAGGATGTTATAAACATGTGGTACCTTCTCTTTTCTTCCCTTTCTTCTTTTCTCAGTGTTTGTTGTTGTTGGGTTTTTGTTGTTGTTCTTTTAGTTTTCTTCCAATCAAATTTATAATTTAAATAATTAGAAATATAGTTTTGAGTCATGAGTATTCCTGCCGCTGTGTGCTCACACATGCGTGTGTGTGTGTGTGTGTGTGTGTGCGTTTGTGTGTGTTAGTGTATCTATAAAGAAGTCTTGAATTTTTGAAAAACTGAAAGCAGTTTTCAATATTTCACATCATCAGATATTAGTGAGTGAATTGATTCATATGAGGTTGTAAAATTGCAGTGTCAAGCAGACCTGATTGCATAGAAAAGGAAACTTTAAAAGAAAAGAAAAATTATCGTTCTTTGACTGGAAGTTGAATACATGCTGCTCACCCTGTTGTCCAGATTATGTGACAAAACCATAAGCTCTTTTCTTGCTTTTGTAGAAAGAAGAAACGCTGCTTTTGTACACACGAGAAGTAGGAAAATGGACAGTATCATTAAGGTATCTTAGTATTTTCTTTGTGAGCGAGCAATTAAAGACTTTTATCCTGGAGAGAATCTTTAAAAGAAGTTTTTACCATCATGTTTTCCTGAATAACAAGGGTTTAACCTGAAAGAGGATAGTTATAGAATAATGTATGCTATGTTAGAAACCATTTGGAAAAATAATAATTTTATTGAGTAAATAAGGATGATTGATAAATTTTTATTTCTTTCAAAATGTTGGGTATTCATATTTCAAGGAGAAGAAAGATAAGTTAGGAAAAAAACTTACTTATAATGTTGTTTTAGACTAGACTTAAAAACTTATTTTCCTATAATAACATCAGACTAGAATAACTCTTTCTCCTCCCTGCATTGACTATGGTTTAGATCAATGTTATAAGACTTCACTACAAAAGAGATGCAGATTACTGGAATATCTTTTCATTATAGGTATAAGCATAATTTATAACAAGTATGTTTTACATCAGATATGCCTTCATTTTTCTTGATGGAAAAATCTATGGGAAAATCCTAGCTCCATCAAAATTGTGAGCAAACAAGACCATTACTTCAAAATAAATTTTGCTTATTCACTCTGACAAATGTAACAGTTTACATTTATAATTTCATTTTGAATGGGTTTAGTGAATGCCCTATAGTACATTTTGTAAATCTGTTAGTCATAGTAACCTCTTCCTTAATTATGTTTATAAACCGGGCGTGGTGGCGCACGCTTGTAATCCCAGTACTTTGGGAGGCAGAGACCGGAGGATCCGGGTTCGCAGCCAGCCTCAGCTCTCTCTCTCTCTCT
>PVJS01057481.1:0-12038 GCA_004027185.1 Glis glis | reverse complement strand
CAAAAAAAAAAAAAAAAAAAAGAATAAAACATAGGGCTGGGATCCCCGGTACTGCAAAAACAAAAAAAATTAAATCCCCAGTACTCTCCCCACACACACACAAAGCTCAAAAACATTATGCTAAATAAAAGAAGCCTGACACAGATATCACATGTTTTATTTATATTAAATTTCCAGAAAAGGCAAATGTATAGAGGTAGATTAGTGGTTGTCTGGTCCTGGAAAGGGGGGCACAAATCAACTATAAATGAACCAGGAATCTTACTGGACTGGATGAAAAATGACCTAAAACTAACTAATGGTAATGGCTATACCATCCAGTAGAATTACTAAAAATCATTGAATTATACATTCAAAATGGGTGATATGTAAAATGTATCCCAATAATTTTAAAAAAAAGAAAAGAAACAGTTCACTATTCAATCAACAATTCACTTGATTTTCTAGAATAATCCTTTGACTAGAGTTATCTCACTTCTATGAACCCATTTGAACATGATTTATATTTGTTGGTTTGATGCTATCAGTGACCATCTGTGTGAAATTGAATACAAGTGTGGGTACCCCCTCATCTATATTACTTATTATTTTCTTTAGCAAATAAATAAATACCTAGGGGGGGTCAACTATGTTCCAGACATCATTCAAGATTAAAGATACGTCTAGGTAATAATATCTTTGATGTTCCAGATTAAAGATATCTAGATGTTCTAGATAAAAATGAGATAGCAATAAACAAGGCAAGTTTCTGCAATCATGATGCCTGCATTCCACAGAGGGGACAAGTCATAAATAGATTAAAAACAATAATGCAATTTCACAATGTAGTAAGTGCTTTGAAAAAATAAAGTAGGATTAGAAGATACATAGGAATTGGTGGTCAGAGAGGGCCCCTCTAATTGGGCAACACCGAGTAGAAACATGAATGATGTGAAAGCAAAGAGTGAAGTGTGGAAAGACCCAGGAGAAAGCTATTTTTTTTTTTTGTACTAGGGATTGAACCCAGGGGCATTCTACACCCCTAGCCTTTTTTATTCTCTATTTGGAAACAGGGTCTCCCAAAGTTGCTGAAGTTCTCACTAAGTTGCTGAGGCTGGCCTCAAACCTGGGATCCTCCTGTCTCGGCCTCCCAAGTACTGGGATTACAGCTGTGCACCACCACACACCCTGCTAATTTAGCATTATCTTGCAATGTCAAGCATTCATCTCCTATATGACTGACAAGCACTTCCATGCTTGATACATCATGAAAGAAACTCTCTCAGCTGTACACCCAGTGGTGTGAATAAGAGCATCATTTTTTAAATAATAAAAACCTGGAAACAAACTAAATGCTCATCAGCAGGTGGTGGACTGACTCCAGGTGTGTATTTAAAATAATTAAATAAACAGGGCGCGGTGGCGCACACCTGTATTCCCAGTACTTGGGAGGCTGAGACAGGAGGATCACAGGTTCAAGGCCAGCCTTAGGAATTTAGCAAAGCCCTCAGCAACTTAGCGAGGTCCTGTTTCAAAATAAAAATAAAATGGGGCAGGGGTTCAGGTCACAGGTAGAACGTCCTCTGATTGATTTCAATCCCCAGTACCACAAAAAATTAATCAATTAATTAAATCAGATTATGAACTGACAAAGGGGTTATGGTTAATCAAAGATCGCGGGGTCGGTTAAAGAGGCTAAACAAAGACATAGAAAAGGAAAGTAAGGGAAGAAATCGCATAAGCCAGGCGTGGTGGTGCACGCTTGTAATCCCAGTACTTTGGGAGGCAGAGACCGGAGGATCCGGGTTCGTGGCCATCCTCAGCTCTCTATCTCTCTCTCTCTCTCTCTCTCTCTCTCTCTCTCCCTGTCTCTCTCTCTCTACTTAGTGAGGCCCTCCACAACTTCGTGAGACCCGGTTTCAAAATAAAGTATAAAAAATAGGGCCGGGGGTGTAGCGCGGAGGTAGAACGCCCCTGCGTTCAATCCCTGGTACCGCAAAAAAAAAAAAAAAAAAAAAGAAATCGCTATCGATTTTTACTGATCCTATGGCCGAGGCCCCAAATGAATGATCCTCATGTGCTACAGGACCGCCCCTCACATTGTGCAATTCACAGGGCCAACAGATCTGACACACCAGTAGTGGACATGTGGCGCACGCCTGTAATCTCAGTACTCGGGAGGATGAGACAAGAGGATTGTAGGTTTGAGGACAGCCTCAGCCAGACCCTGTTTCCAAATAAAAAAAAAATAAGGGTGGGGATGTAGATTGGAGGTAGAATGCCTCTGCGTTCAATCCCCAGTAGGAGGAGGAGGAGGAGGAGGAGGAGGAGGAGGAGGAGGAGGAGGAGAAGAAAGAGAAAGGAAAAAAGAAAAAGTTCATTCCAACGGTGCGACCCATCTTCTCTTCCTGGGTAAGGCACTCAGCCATTCTTGCTGACCTGACCTGACCTGGAAGGTTTCCGCAGCGCCTCAGGCAGGCCTCTAGGTAATTGAGATTAGGAAGGATTTTTCTTCAGTGCCTTCCTTCAGCCAGATCTTTGCGCCAGTAGCAGTGGTAAAGCATTCACAACACACCCAACACGTGGCTGAACCTTTGTCTTCAGTGGTTCGCGGCTTGCTGAAGTTAATATCACTTTCTGAGTGTCTAAAGTGTTTGTATCCATTTGTTGGGGACAGGATTCTTTTCTTCCCTATCGGTCTCTGAACATAGGCAGTCTGTGTCCAAAGCACTATTCCTGGGCCTCCATGTGTCCCCTGAAAGACTTGCTGACCCGCTTTCCAGATGGAACAAACATCATCCTCATCCTCATTCTGACCCGTGAGTCCTGAAGAGAAGGCCAGAAATGTGGAGCTGTCCCCACTGGGTGGGAGCTAAGCTCCCAGTAGGGGTGTAGCAAGATCACAGAGGCCCTGCCTAATTTTCCAGAAGGTTAGTTGTGATTACTGGCAAAACAGCCTGGTCAGGCCCAGATGAAAATTTTCCTGGATTTTTAAACACAAATAAGCAGTAATATTGAAATTAGATAAGACTTAGCATGCATTTAATCTGAGATATTTGATAATATGTATTATGATAATCATGGCACCTGAAATCTAGGAATAAAAAGTAAGCCATTCACTTATTTGACAATAAGAGCTGTTTCTGGAATTCCCTCAGACAAAAGATGGGAAAGAGAAAAGATAAAGTTGATAAGCTACTCCCCCAGCAGAAGGGGATAGGCCACCGTTCTAGTCTCCTTTTCCTAAAAAGGATTTTATGCATGATTTCAGGAAAGAAGTATGGCATCCCATAGTACCTTCATTAAGTCCTCTTGGGAGACAAAAATAGCTAGATACCCCAGAGGGGCTGATTTCAGTGTTCATTTAGAAGTTAAAGGTACCAGAGTTATCAGATGAGACCCCTTTCTAACAATAAGAAAAACCCTTTGCCTGTGGGGGCTGTTTTTTAAAATCTCAACAAATCATAGAAGCAAACAGCAGTGTAGTGAGAAATGGTGGGAAGGACGGCAAACTAGAAAAATAGCCATATTTTTGGTACTCTGTAATAATAAAATTGATTCCAGGTCTTTGCATGGAACTAAGCTTTTTGCTTCCTTACTCATCCTAAGTAAATTAAAAATTGAAGTGGGAAATGGAATGCCTCTTAAGCATAGGAAGAGGGTTTTAGACTTCATACAGCAGTTTCTTGGTCACCAATACATTTGTCTCTAAAACTGACCTGGAGGTCATACAAAGAATGGTTCTCAGAAGAAAGTGCCCAGGAATAGGTATTGACATTGTCAAGGACTTCTGAATTCATGAATTCCTGAAAGCCACAAGGGAGCTTCCTATAAATTATGACGAAGTTGTTTTCTCCTGCAGTTTATTGGTTTTGTATTATGAGATCTCAGGAGGAAGCTGGGTTTCCCCACCCTCACGCCCTGTCCCTCCTCAGATGAGGGTGCATTGGGACAAGGATCAGGAGAACACTGGACCACGTACTAAAAGGTAGGTTTTTAGGCATTGACAGTGGAAAGGATAAAACTTCAATTTTTTCAAAACAACATACCCTCCCTAACTCTGGTTTACCCACCTGAATCTTTCCCTCCCCAAACTTGTCATCTGAGTAGCTGAAGTAAACAATATGGGCCCAGGATCCCCCTTTTGGTGAGAAAAGCACCTCCCACACCCTCCCCCACAGCCTCCTCCCCAGAACAAATCAACACAACAGCCTCCAAACAAGGTGGGAAGAAACCAGAGGGGGTGAGGGAAAGGCGGCGCTGGGGAGGTGGGCCAGCCCAGGCCGTTCTGGATCTTCTTTCTAAGATCTCTTTGTTGCCTCTTATAAGCTCCTTTTTCCTAATTAGGTTTGACTTTTTTTTTTCTTGCCACAGCACTAAAGCATGAAAGGCCAAGTTCAGGGTATGAGCCTAGAGGAAAATGGCCAAGAAAATCAGTTGACCACCTTCAGGCCAGGCTTCTAAGATGGGAGGCCAAGAGAAGTCCTTGCAATTGCTCGTGGTCTGACTGCAACTCCCCAGGGTCAGGAAACCACATGTGGATTGGAGTCAAAGTTCTAGAGTAATGAGCAATGTGTATGAGTTGAGGGATATTTTCACCTCCATGCATAGCTGCATGGGGATCCCATTCAGACAGGCTGAATTTGTAGACCCTGGTCATGACCACATCCTGTTTGACCCAGATTGACTAATACCTCCCACAGCCACCACGCAGCTCTGAGGGGACAGGCAGGGCTGCTGCCTGTCACTAAGCAGGCGAGCCAGCGGAGCGCATGCCCTGCAGGGCTGAGCTGGGCAGATCCCTCAGACCAACCCTCTGAACTCAGAGGCACCTCGGGGAAAGCAGAGGAACAAAACGGGGACATATTCAGATGTAAGGGTAGGGAGCTGTCACATCATGTCCATCCTGAACCCTGAATTTGGCTCCTGTCCAGCACAAGACCTTGTCTTGAGATCCAACCATTAGGAAACAAAAGTCAAGCTACTAATTGCCAGATTTTGAAACTCCAAACTTTCCTCGATTTTTTTTTGTTTTTTTTAATGTACATGGCGGGGGGAAGGGGTGGTACTGGGGATTGAACCCAGGAGCATTTTACCTCCAAGCTACACCCCAGCCCTTTTTATTTCTTGTTTTGAAATAGGGTCATGCTAGGTTACCAAAAGTCTTGCTAAATTGCTGAGGCTGTCTTCGAACCTGTGATCTTTCTGTATCAGCCTCCTAACTACTGGGATTATAGGCATGTACTACCACGCCCTGCTTGTTTTTTGAGTCATCACAAGTGAGAATTTCAGTTTCAAAAATTCAGATGTAAATGAATTGTGGCTTTCAAGTAGTCTAGGAACCAAATTAATTTTTACTTCAATATTTCATCTCAACGAGCAAATCAGAAATTCAGTCTCGGTTATTTGAGAATAATCTGTCTTTCCCATGCCAGATTGGTCTCAGGTTCCTGGGGCTCACACAGCGACAAGGCTCAGGGACAGAGTCATCAGGATCTGTCCACGCTATTTACCACTAGGGTATCCACTATCCCTGACTACATTCCCAGACCCAGGACTTACCTGTTGTAGGCCAGGCCATGCATGGTCCACAGGAATCTCGGCCCTCTGCAAAGATAAGTTCTGATATACCTGCAATTTAGGATTTCAGATTTAGCAAAAAAAACAACCAGAAAAAAAAACCTAGGATGCACAGTTAACTTTTAATTCCAGATAAAGAAATAACTATTTGTGTGTGCATGTGTGCGTACATGCATGTGTGTTTATGTGGTACTGGAGATTAAACTCAGGGGGACTTTACCACTGAGCTACTCCTTCCCCAGCCCTTTTTATTTTTTATTTTGAAACAGGATCTCACTAATTTACTTGCTGGCCTCAAACCTGTAATCCTCCTGTCTCAACCTCCCAAGTACTGGGATTATAAGCATGCACCACTGTGCCCGGTTTGGTAAAGAAGAAATTCTTCAGTAAGTATGCTCCATGCAATATTTGGGTCATCCTTACACTAAAAAACTATTGTTCACATGGATTTCCAATTTAACTAAACAACATGTATTTTACTTGACAACCCTTCTAAGATCTCACCTGAACAATATTACTCTCCAAGACCTTGCTGCTCCCAAGGCACCACCAGTGATGAGGACCTGGGTCCCTGTCACTCTGGAGTTATGAGCCTCTTCTAATACTGATGATGGAAACCTTTTGGGGGAGGGTTAAGTTCTCATCGGGGATTTGGGGAACAAAGTCAGAAAGTCCTGCATATGGCCTGCTTTCCACCTGCCCTGAAACCATGAGACAGAGCGGAGGAAGGAGGTCTCACAGCATCCATCTGCGCTTTTCCCCTTTAGTTCTCTCTCTCTTTCTCTCCCTCCCCCCTTTTTGCTTTCTTTTTTTCAATATCAAAAGAAAATGTTGTAAAAATGCATTTTTTGTCAGGTCAAGAGATTGGGCAGTTCTGAATATATGAAAGAGATTTTTAAAAATACAATATGACCATTAGAATCCCAGGAAGTCAGCATACCATGGGGCAGAAATACAAAGGGACAGGTATTCTCATATCACACAAAAAATTATTTTTTACTAGATTTATATTTCAGGATCATAGACTTTTCCATATAAGTATAATCCCATTGTCACTGAAAAGAGAAGTTACTAAGAAAATGATTGTTGTCTGACAGTTATATCTGCTTGTTTAAAAATATGTTTTACTTACTTACATGTGTTTAATTGATTGGATTATTTTAACAAATCCTGGAGTACATTCTAAGGCATGAATGACACATTGCACAGAAATGTATGTGAAGAGTCTCAGTGCAGCACTGTTTATGAAAGAGATGGGACCAGTTTAAATGTCCTTCAATCAAGTACTAGCTAAATAAATTGTGTTGTAATTTCACTCATCATTGTATCAGAGTTCTGACATTCAGAAAAAAAATTAAAAGATATACAGAGTAGAAAAGAAGATATAAAACCTGTCACTCAATAACAACATAATTGTGCTTGTATAAAATCAAAATAATCTACAGGTTAATCATTTCAATTAATAGTTTAGTTTAACAAGGTTGTCAGATGCCAGGGCAGTATACAAAATCAGCTGTACTTTTATACTGATATAGTTTAAAGTACAATATTTGTAAAAAAAAAAAATAGAACAGCTTTAAAATAAAAGGGAAGATTTGCAAAGACTCCACACTGAAAACTGCAAAATATTATTTAGTTGTAATCCCGGTACTTGGGAGGCTGAGACAGGAGGATCAGAGGTTCATAGCTAGCCTCAACAGCTTAGCAAGGCCCATAGCTTAGTGAGACCCTATTTCAAACTAAAATAATAAAATAGGGCTACATAGGAGATGTAGCTCAGAGGTAGAATCCCCCTGGGTTCAATCCCCAGTAATACATACATATATATACATTAGTAATATATATATAGTAAATTAGTAATATATTTCATATATATATTAGTCAAATTAAAAGAAAGCAAAATAGGGGAAAGATAGATGATATTCATGAAATAAAAGACGCAATGTTATAAAAATGCCAATTTTCTTCTCACTGAAACTGTAGATTCAATTTAAGTCCAACTAAAAGCCCAGAAGACATTTTGCATGTGTGATAGTTGATAAGCTGATTTAGAACCTAAATGGAAATGCAGAGGGCCAAGATAAACTTGAAAAAAAAAATGTCCTTGAACTCCCAGATATCAAAATTTATGATAAAGCTATAGTAATGAAGATACTGCAGGGCTGGAGGTATAGCTCAGTGGTAAAGTGCTTGCCTAGCATGCTCAAGGCCCTAGGTTTGATCCCCCAGTAAAACACACACACACACACACACACACACACACACACACCTTGTTTGCATAGTCTAGTGAAATTAAGCACGTGCATTGCTATAATTGAATGCTGTGTCCCTCCAAAATCCATGTGACAGTATTAGGAGATGGTGGGTCTTTGTGGAGGTGATTAGGTCATGCATGAAGAGCCTTCATGAATGGGATTAGTGGCCTTATAAACAAGGCCCCAGATAGATTGCTTGCCCCTTCCACCATGCCAGGTTACAGCGAAAAGATGCCATGAACCAGGAAGTGGGCCCTCACCATACTCTAAGCCTTGGATTTCCTAGCCTTAATACATAGAGAGTGATCAGAAAGTCCCTGAAAAGCAATCAATCATCCTGAGGCAGAGGACCTAGAAACAGAGACAGCTCTGAGTGGGACAGCTTGGGGGGATTAAAGGTAGATATGAGTCTCAAACAATTAGGAAATAATTAAGGGCTGGGGATGCAGCTTAATGGTGGACCACTTGAGGCCCTGGGCTTGATCCCCAGCCCTGCGAAAAGAGAAGGGAAGGGGAGGAGAGGGGAGGGGAGGGGAGGGGAGGGGAGGGGAGGGGAATATTTAGTACTTGGTGTCTATGTATAAACTCACATGATTCGTTCCTTTTCTCTAACTAGAGTACCTGTGAGTTCTGGTCCCCGCTGTGCTTGGGCGTCTACTCTGACATTAGGATGGCCTCCGATGGCCTCGCCCCCACTCCAGCATCCTCTGACACTCCTGAGTTTCTTCAGGATCCTTTTGGTTCTTTTCAACAGATGGAGACTCTATAAACGAAGCCCTTCTCTTTAATATCAAAACAGTACAGATTTCAATCTTTTTTTTTTAATAGAACCACATTCCCCAGCGTCCGTCTTACTCATCTCTGTTTCTGAACAAGACCAACACCCTAAGGTTACAGTTTCTTCCCTCTGGCCACCACCAAGAAATCCTTCCCAGCACTAAGGCTGATTCACTCCCCAGTCATCCTCCAGCTCAGCATCACTCACAGGGCTCACAGAAACAGAGACTGCTGGGCTCCGTTCCCAGGGGTTTTGACTCAGTAGATCTAGGGTGAGGCCTGGGAAGTTCCCAGGACAACCTGTGTGCTGTGGATCCAGGGATAATACTTGAAGAAACACTGCTCTGCTCTGGTTCCCGAACTGCTACCACCTGCACCTTTTCCTACATGGGCTCCTTTTTTAATTTTTTAATTCTTAGACATGTTGATGTCTATTTTCATATTTTTATTGATGCATTGTAAATTTACATTATAGTGAGGTTCAAAATGATACAAACATACATGCACATAGCACTTGGTATATTGCTCTCTGCATCCTGCCACGCTCCCTCCCTCTCCCTCCCTGTCCATGTAAGCTTAGTAGTAATACCTTCATACATGGACATAACATTATTTGAACTGTTCCCTTCCTCAAGCCTCCTTTTTCCCGTCCCCACCTCCCGCCCTCCGTCACCTTCCTCTAATCTACTGCTCTCTCTCCTCATTTGACTGAAGTCTCCTTTGTTTCTTATTTTCTCTCTAGCTTCTACATATGAGAGAAAGCATACTACCCTTGATTTTCTGTGAATGGCTGGTCTCAGTTAGCATAATATTCTCATTTCATCCATTTTTCCTGCAAATGACATAATTTTGTTCCTCCTTATGGCGTAAAATTCCATTGTGTGTGTGTGTGTATATATATATATATACCACATTTTCATTATCCATTCATCTGTTGATGGACACCTAGGTTGATTCCATAATTTGGCTATTGTGAGTTGTGCTGCTATAAACATGAATATGCATGTATCACTATAGTATTCTGACTTTAATTCTTCTAAAAGTCTTTTGTCTTTTGTGGATATTTCTCTTCCAGTCTAGGCTGAAACTCAGGGGCGGGAGACAGAATAGGAGCACTTACATAGCCGTCCACTAGAGACAAGGAGAGAGTGGAAGCAAGTCAAAATTGCAACTACTTATTTATTTAAATAAAATACTGGGGAAGAGATGCTAAAAAGACAAATAAGTTTCTGGTCTCAAGAAACAGCATTTAATAAAGGGAAAGACCTGCACATAACCAACTGTAATATAAGGCAGAGTATATTATATTATAGTAAATGATGCAAAAGGAGCAATGGGGCCATAATGGACACTGTTGGTCCCCAAGCTGTTCCCTGAGGCCAACCCAGAGGTCAAGGCCAGAACTTGCTCTCAGTGTCATGCAAGTGCAGGCTCAGCATGTTCACGATCCTGAGAGCGTGCACCTGCTTATATTTTGTACCCTAAAGTGCCTCGTTTGCCTGCCCCTAGTCCCAACCCTGCCAGAGGTCACAGTGGAGAGCCCAGTACTCCTTCATATACTTCAGCGTTTCTCTGTATGACGGTGTTCTCTGTCACCGGAGGCTTGTTTGGCATGCCTGGCTGGCCTGAAGTGTTTGGAGAGCTGATGTCCCTGGCACAGTGCTCAACCAGGCAGATAGTTGACAATGGAGTCAAAGGCTCTGTGAAATTTGAATGCAAAGTGTTTAGAGCAAGAAGAGCAGAGGGCCTAAGACCAAGATTTGAGGACTGCCACCAATTCAGGGATGGGACTTAGAAAGACAAGCTTGCAAGCCAATGAGAAATAGGTCAGTAGAAAGAACCAATGTAGTTTTTGATGCACAGATGAAATGAGACACAGGGCTTAGCTTCCCAAGCCTCCAAGCTACTAGGGGAAGCAGAGTTCATACTTGAAAAGAGAAATATTCTGGCACCAGGCACCAAGTGAGTGTTGAGGGTAGAATGTGGCAGGAAATAATAAGCTATGAGCTTCGGTTTTCCTATTCAAAAAATGGTGACCCAAGTTCGAACATTATAGTGATACATGTTTATCCAGCACAAGTTAACAATAGCCAAATTATGGAACTAACCTAGGTGTCCATCAACAGATGAATGGATAAGAAAATGTGGTAAATACACACTATGGAGCTTTACTCAGCCATAAAGAAGAACAAAATTATGACATTTGCAAGAAAATGGATGGAACTAGAGAATATTATGCTAAGTGAAATCTCACAGCCTCAGAAAGTCAAGAATCGTATGTTTTGTCTCATATATGGAAGCTAGAGAGAAAATAGGAAAGAAAAGGAACTTCATGATAATAAGGAGTGAGGCCCGTAGAATAGTGGAAGAGGATCAGGGGAGAGAGAAGAGGGGGGGAGGAGATCTGAGGAAGGAAACACACCAAATAACATTATGTCCATATATGAAGGCGTCACTAACAACCTTACCAGCACGTATGGGGAGGAAGGAGGGGGTAGCGGGATGAGGTTAGGAGGGAACCACACCAAGAGATGTTGTGTGCATATATGAGTGTATCACTTTCAGTATCATTACAACATCTAATCATATTGCACCAATAAAGTTCTAAAAAAATGGTGACAGTACTATTGACTTTATAGGGTGCTGGTGACAGTTAAGTCAGATCATTAAAGTTCTTAGCACACTTGCCTGCTCATAGCAACTACTCAGCCATTGTTTTCATTGCAATTTCCACTGTGATGCTGTTGCTACTACAGAGTGAAGTGTAGAAGGAAGAGAGCTGTGGGCTGCAGTGGGGACCCGAGGGATGATGAAGTCAGAGTGGTCACAGGGCAGAGAGGGACTCACCTTACATTTTGGGGCAAGACACCTGAACAAAGAGCAAGCCCAGTGGCGGTGGAAGTGTGGGTGAGTCAGGAGCCCAGTTCCTTTACAGGAGCACAGCTTGAGTCAGAAGCATTAAGGTGGCCGTAGCCTTTCCTTGAGTTTAGGGGTAAGAGTCTGGATTTTGCCCAAAGTTAATCCAGCACCTCTGAAGATGCCATAAATGAAAACAAGCTGTGGTGAAATTAATTACGTGGGGTAGTAAGGAAAATACTCCAGGCTGCTCAGCATCTGAAATATGAGTATATGCTAGGATAATAGTGGGAATAGAGGAAGGAGAACACTCAAGATGTGTGTGGTGTGTGTGTGTGTGTGTGTGTGTGTGTGTGTGTGTGTCTTCCTGGAGATTGAACCCAGGGGCATTCTACCTCTGAGCTACACCCCAGTCCTATTTTACTTTTTATTTAGAAACAGGGTCTCACTAAGTTGCTGAGGCTGTCCTCGAACCTGTGATCCTCCTGTCTCAGCCTCCCAAATACTGGATTACATGTATGTACCACCATGCCCAGCTTCAAGATATATACATATATATATATATATATATTTTTTTTTTTTTTTTTTTTG
>PVJS01057480.1:0-12042 GCA_004027185.1 Glis glis | reverse complement strand
AACCCACACACCTACAAGGTTCTGCGGGGATCCTCAGAACCCACACACCTACAAGGTTCTGAGGGGATCCTCAGAACCCACACACCTACAAGGTTCTGCGGGGATCCTCAGAACCCACACACCTACAAGGTTATGCGGGGATCCTTAGAACCTACACACCTACAAGGTTATGCAGGGATCCTCAGAACCCACACACCTACAAGGTTATGCGGGGATCCTCAGAACCCACATACCTACAAGGTTATGCGGGGATCCTCAGAACCCACACACCTACAAGGTTATGCAGGGATCCTCAGAACTCACACACCTACAAGGTTATGCAGGATCATCAGAACCCACATACCTACAAGGTTCTGAGGGGATTCTCAGAACTCACACACCTACAAGGTTCTGCGGGGATCCTCAGAACCCACACAACTACAAGGTTCTGAGGAGATCCTCAGAACAGACCCCACACACTTACAAAGGTTATGTGGGGATCCTCAGAATCCACACATCTACAAGGTTTTGAGGGGATCCTCAGAACCCACACACCTACAAGGTTAAGCGGTGATACTCAGAACCCACACACCTACAAAGTTATGCGGGGATCCTCACAAACCACACACCTACAAAGTTCTGAGGGGATCCTCAGAATCCTAACAACTGCAAGGTTATGCGGTAATCCTCAGAACCAACACAAGTACAAGGTTCTGAGGGGATCCTCAGAACAGAACCCACACACTTACAAAGGTTATGTGGGGTTCCTCAGAACCCACACACCTACAAGTTTATGCGGGGATCCTCACAACCCACACACCTACAAGGTTATGTGGGGATCCTCAGTACCCACACACCTACAAGGTTCTGCGGGGATCCTCAGAACCCACACACCTACAAGGTTCTGAGGGGATCCTCAGAACCCACACACCTACAAGGTTCTGAGGGAATCCTCAGAACCCACACTCCTACAAGGTTCTGAGGGAATCCTCAGAACCCACACACCTACAAGGTTATGGGGGATCCTCAGAACTCACACACCTACAAGGTTCTGAGGGAATCCTCAGAACCCACACACCTACAAGGTTATGGGGGATCCTCAGAACCCACACACCTACAAGGTTACGTGGGATCCTCAGAATCCACATACCTACAAGGTTATGTGGGGATCCTCAGAACCCACACACCTACAAGGTTACGCGGGGATCCTCAGAACCCACACACCTACAAGGTTACACGGAGATCCTCAGAATCCACACACCTATAAGGTTATGAGGGGATCCTCAGAACTCATACAGAGTCAGGCATATTTACTCCCACCAGTCACGGAAAACTTCACAATTCATGGGCATTGAGTAGGGTACTCAGAAATATTTTGAGTTTGTAATGGGAATTTAAATGTAAAGCTTTAAAGCAAGACCTGAGTGTTCAAAAGCAACTTAACTACATTCTGGAACAAAGCTAAAGAATACTTATACAGATACAAAAAAAGTCCAGCACATAAAGAGAAATTCATAATGACTGGTTTCTAATAAAAATTTACCAGAAATGCAAAGAAGCAAGAATTAACAGCCTATGAACAGGAGGAAAAAAATCACAATTAATTGAAATTGATTTATAAAGGAAAAAAATTAGTAGACAAGAATATGATTTTGCCGGGCGTGGTGGCGCACGCTTGTAATCCCAGTACTTTGGGAGGTGGAGACCAGAGGATCCCGGTTCACGGCCAGCTCTTTCTCTCCCCGCCCCCCCGTCTCACTCTCTCTATTTAGTGAGGCCCTCCACAACTTTGTGAGACCCGGTTTCAAAATAAAGTATAAAAAAATAGGGCCAGGGGTGTAGCACGGAGGTAGAACGGCCCTGGGTTCAATCTCTGGTACCGCAAAAAAAAAAAAAAAAAGAATATGAGAATTTTTATAACTGTGTTTCTTGGGTTTAAGAATTTATTTTTAAAAGATCAAGTATATAAACAGAATTTTAAAGCAAATATCAAACATCTGTATGGAAACAAATGTTTGAGTTGAAAAATGCACTGGATTAAAATAATAGCAGATTACTTAGCAATTTAGTGAGACTCTCAGCAACCTAGCAAGACCCTATTTCAAAACAAAAATTAAAAAGGGCTGGGGGTGCAGCTCAAAGGTAGAATGACTCTGGGTTCAGTCCTCAGTAACACATACACACACACACACACACACACACACACACACACACACACAATAGCAGACTAGACATTAGGCATTGCAAAAGATTAGTGACTCTGAGGATTTAACAATATAGTCTAACCAAAGTGAAATACAGAGTAAAGAGTTAAAAAATTATGAACAGAGCAGCATTAGACACTAAGAAAATTTCAAGCAGCCTATATGTGTCCTGAAAGTAGGAGGGTCAAAAATATTTAAAGTTTTTCCAAGATTAAAACTATAAAACCATAGTTTCAAGATATTCCATAAAACCAAAGTAAAGTACAAAAAATCAAATTAGTTAGCAATGGTGAAAAAGAAAATTTTCAAAAAAGAGAAATCAGATACAATATGTACACAAAAAGAAATATAAGAATAACTGTAGATATTTTATGATAAACAAGGCAAGGGAGAAGACAACTAAACATTTTAAAGTAATTACCAAATACACATGCACACACAAATCAAAATGCAACAAGCAAATATGTATTTCAAAATGAAGTTAGAATAAAAACACTTTGGGACATAACATGAAAGAGTTTATCATGAACAAACCTAAACTACATAAAATCTTATGTAAGTCCTTCAGACAGTGGAAAATAATAAAATATATAAATCTGGTTCTATATAACAGAATAAAGAAAACCAGAAATAATAACTATGTGGGATATATAAAACACTTTTTTCTTATGACCTAAATACCATGCTATGATTTAGATATGGTGTAGGTGTGTCCCTCAAGATTTCATGCTCTGAAATTTAGGCATTAATTGAGTAGGAGCTTAGAAGTAGGGCGTTTGGGAGGTGATTAGACTTAGCTGAGTTCATAATAGTGGAGCCCCCATGATCAAATTACTGGTGGCTTTATAAGAAGAGGAGGAGAGAGTAGAAGAGACACATATGTACGTGTGCACTCCTTGTCTCTTGCCACATGATGCCCTGTGTACAAATATATATTAAATATTATAGAAAATATTATAGAGTATACAATTTTAAATGACACATATATTCAAAAGAACAAATGAATATCAGAGCAATTAGTTGAAAAATTCCCATCTGAACATTTATCTGAAAATCAGTAAGTTTAATATTAATTAGTATATAGCTGATTATCTGAATTTATTATCATCAACTCCTAAATGACATCTTATTATTTGGATGCTGCCTAGAGAATCCAGACTTTTTTTATCCTGTTTCTTTAAAGATTTCTTACTCTGAGCAGTTTTAGAATCAGAGTGGTGGAAGAAGAAAAGGGCGTTGGTCTCCCAGCAAAGTGAGCCTCCCACAGATTCCAGACCATTCTACTAGGTACCATCCTTCCTCCACTGAGCACAACAGTTTTTCTTTTAAATATACTTTTATTGGTATATTGTAATTATATGTCATAGTGAGACTCAGAGTGATACATTTATACATGCACACTTCACTTGGTGTATTACCCTCTTTATCCTACCCCTTTGCCCCCACATCCCTTCCCTACATGTTAGTGAGATTGGTAGTGATAATTTCATATATGAACATAACATTATTCGAACTGCTTCCTTCATCAGTCCTCCTTTTTCTCTCCCTCACTCCCCACCTGAAATCCCATTCCACTATTCCACTGGTCTTTCTCTCTTCATTTATCTGAAGTCCCTTTTGCTTCCTGTTTTCTCTCTGCCTTCCACATATTAGAGAAAACATATGACCCTTGACTTTCTGAGACTGGCAAATTTCAGTTAGCATAATATTCTCTAGTTTCTCTATTTTCCTGCAAATGACATAATTTTGTTCTTTATGGCTGAGTAAGATCCCATTATATGTATACACCACCCTTTCATAATGTATTCATCTATTGATGAGCATCTAGGTTGACTCTGTAATTTGCCTCTTGTGAATTGTGCTGCTGCGTACATGAGTATACATGTATCACTATAGTATTCTAGCTATGTGTGAGAAAATGATGCATGCTTTTTGCTACACAGGGAAAGACTTAGTGAACAGAAAAGACTGATGATAAAGATAGAAAAACAATCAATAAAGCTTAATGAGACCCTTTGAGATCTAGAAAAGGACAGAATAGTCATCTTTAGTAGGAAAGCAAATCTTCTCTCAAACCTGGTGATATGACCACAGCTATCATTGCTAATGCTGGCTTCCACACTGGCTTTTAGAGTGAAAACATCTAGTGATTCTACTCTTAATAAACTCCATCCCCATTTTTGAGGTCAGAGTAGATGCAGATTGTTCAAATGTTATTTAAGACTCTATGAGGAAAAAAATGAAATTAATTATGTAAATGAATATTTTCTTAGAATATATAAAAGGGATCATAATAAAATATCAGTTTTAAAAAGCCATAAAATATAAGCACCATAAACATACCAAAATTCCAAAGATATATTACTAATGTCACTTCACAAGTATCAAAACAGGGAATTTTTAAACAATCGAATTAAAGGCAGAAAAGAAGGTTGAACAAGGAAATAATGGGAGTAACTCTAATAATTCACTAATGAAGTCTAATCAAAGTGATAATTTATGTAGGTCTATCATATGTAAATCTTGTAGATTCTCAATTACCCTTTATAGGTTCTTGTTTATAGATGGGAGAATAAGGTGAGGCTGGTTTTTGCAGTTAGAAAGCATCCAGATTTGAATGAGCTGGACATCATTTGCAGTGAGTAATGAGGCTTGAATAAATGTTATCCTATTTGTTATGTGTCGAAGGATTAATTAATCAATAAATAAAAAAGTGTATTTAACATTGCTGTTTGAAGGACTATAAAAATTTAATGTCATATCATGAAATGTTAATTATTCCTTTTTGGGAATGTAACTTTGTGTTAGAAATAGTATGTTTTTAAATGCAGTCTCCCTCCTCTGCCCCATAGTTCATGCTTGCTTTTCAGTTTTCTGTATTTTCCCTTACCCTCCATCCCTTGGGGAAAATAAGGATGTTGTATCTGCTAAAATCATTTCCACGGCACAGTATATGAGCACACAAACACAAACAAACAGATGAACCTATATATACTTATTTTATCTTGCTCTAAATAGCACTATTACATGCTACAGGATTTATTAAAGAAATAGAAAATGAGAAAAAAGATTGTTTCCTTTTTTAAGTAAAATAAGAACTAGAAGTAACTAAAGGCAGTGCGGCAGTCATATTTTCCACATATTATATCAACCCTTCCTTTTGATGAAATATTTTGTCATTTTATATCTTCCAGTAGATATGACATTAATTACACTACCACAAAACATAATTTGAAGTTATCAGTAAAACAACTTGATCTTTTAAGTCAGAAGGAGATTCATTAAAGAAGTTTACTAGGCCTAATAAATGTTCCCTCATGCTAAACATACAGATAGACTCATAATGCCAAGAATGCATTGTTTGAAGATAGATCTCATTTAGATGTGTCGTGACTAGTTAAGCATTTAAGATTTAATTTCATAAAGATATTAGTAATTAATGGCAAGGATATTTTATTATTTATAATATTTCCTTAGGTCTCAGAACATAAATTCAAAATTCTATAATATTTTGTTCTATTATATTCTTAACTTAATTTTTAAAAATATGACAGCATTTACTTTCAGCTTTGCAGATATTCCCATATTATATATGAAAAAAATTCAGAATAGTAATTGACTTCTCAGTAGAAATCCTTTGTAGCCAAGACTGATTGATACTGAAGCTCAAGAAAGTAATTCTAAGTCAACCAGCTCAAGCTAAAAAAGAAAACAACTATTACAACATCAAGCAAGATAAACTGATTTATTTTTAGAAAGCATGACTATTTATTTTTCTGTTGGGTGTTTTAATGTTTTATAGACAAATGCATTTAGGACAAGACTATCTCCAATGAATTGTACTTGTTTCAGCAAAATATATTTCAGCATCAAACAGTTTTAATTTCCCCATGATCTCCCCAGCAGCTTGCGTACTTACTGTTCCACACAGAATTATTGACACTCTCCTCCCCCAGTGACAGATTTTGGGAACTGCCTCAGATCACCTGATGAAAATTTATTTCCTAATCTCCCATCCAGTTAGCTGGATGTCTGAAAGATGTTTCTTGACCATGGATCATGATGTCAGCCCTCTTTGCTTCTCTACTCCCAGCTCTCTTCATCAGCATGTTCAGTGGTTCTTCCACTCAGGGTATCTATCCTCTACTGCTTATCACTACACACACTGCAGCTCCCATTCTATCTTAACCTCTTCCACATGCTCAGACCTTTACATAAATTCCCCATACCCCTTGCTTCACCATGTTTCTTTCTTACAAACATGTTTTCTTTGTATGTCTTCTATGTATAAAAGCTGAAAAAAAGACTCATACCTCCATATAGACCCTTTGTCACTTTTAAATCACTTCACTCTATTAATATGCACCATGCATTCCTCCCTTTTGGCTCCCAGGATTTGCCTCAACTATTCTGTATGTTTTCTTGTCAGTATTATCTGTAGACTCCTAGGATACTTATCCATACTCCCCACTGACCAAATGCCATTGTTAACTGAGAATTTCAGAAGGACTTATTCTATACCTGAGGCTGCTTGAACCCAGTGACCTTCTCCCATTGTCTACTTTAGGAAACATAGCCACACTTGGACAGACTCATCCTCTGAGAATTTTTTTTTCTGAGAATGTTTTATATCAAACATTTCAGGCACAAGTGTTGTGTGTTTCACTTCAATATTCTATCCTTTCAGCTTTTTTATTCTTTCATTTCTACAATATATATCCTCAATTTATTATTTTATGTAGCTCATGCTTCTCCCTCTTCTCTAATTTTATTTTTCCTCTTCTGGGTTTACTTCTTTATCTGTACCCTAGACTCTTGTGCCCCCTCCCAGAAGCTATCACAGACCTTCCAAAATCTTTCCAAACTTTATACCTTCCTGCTGTCTAATTTCCATGTAGAAAAATCTAATTTAGAAAAGATATAGATGCCATAAGGAATGATATTTCTTTGCTTTTAGTTTTGTTTTTAACTTTTCCACTTACAAGTTTAGCTGTATTTATGGCTCACTCCACTACTCCTTTCTACATAATTTTTGAGGTATTGGTTTCTTTCTTCCACTGAGAGATTAATATTTCTTCTTTTTCTCAGTATCTCAGCCATCATCTCTAGAACCTGGGAATATCAATTATCCCTGATTTTTTCAGTTATATAATATTTCTTTAGACGTTTTCTTCCTTCGGAAAACAATCATGATAATGTATTCCACAGTTTGTATATATTAATATTAACTATTACATTCTCTTTCTATATTCACAGCTAAATTTTGAAATCAGCCAAGATGGCCTCTATTGAATTCCTCACTTGAGTTCAATTCTTGAGTCAGATAAAAATTCTAACACCATTTCTCAATTCCTAAAGTTTGCACATCAAATAGTTGCTTCTCTTGATTTAACTTACAAAGTCTCTGCTTCTTGTGAAAATCTTGATTGTCCAAATAAGTGAACTGAACTTGAGGCCAGAAACTAGCATAAGATGTATACCCAATGTCATCTGGAGAGGTAAATCAACAGAGGTCCAAGGTCACTTGCCAGAGTGACAAATTTCAAACACCAAGTTTGAAGGGTTAGATAAAAGATTGCAGTTAAGTTCTAGAGTTAAAGTTTAGCCTTAACAGGACCAACTCAGAAATAATCAAAAGTAGTACCCGTCCCCCAAACTCCTTTAGGAGAATTGAGCCGGGAACTCACCAATAATCTATTCTTCTCTCTGATGTGTCTCTCTCTTGGTATTTCTCTCTCCCATGCCCTCTCTCTGGTCTCATTCTTCTCTTGATGTTAGAGAAGGAAGGAAGGAAAGAGGAGGGAAGGAAGGAAGGAAGGAAGGAAGGAAGGAAGGAAGGAAGGAGGGAAGGAAGGAAGGAAGGAAGTCAGAGTTCTCCAAAGAAACTGAACCAATACGAGAGGAGGAGGGCTGGATTTTAAGAAATCATCTCACCCAATTATGGGGACTGTCAAATCTAAAATCTGCATGGCTAGTCTAAGGCTGGATATGGTAGCAGAAGTTGTTTCAGTCTTGAGTCTAAAAGCTGTATGGAGATAGAAGTCCTTGCTCCTGGGAAGCTGTCTTTTAATACCTTTGATTGAGATCAGACTACTTTATGGGTATAATTTGCCTTACCAACAATATACTGATTAAAACTTTAGAATGACTTAACAAGATTACTTACTATCTCTCTCCTGCTTACCCTCTTCTATCATTCTCATTATGAATCCTGTACTCAAGTCATAAGAAAACCAGAATTCATCATGTTCTTTCATGCCTCTGCACCCCTAGGTATGTTGTGTCCTATCAGTACTCCTCTAACTTCCCTACTTGCCAATCTTCTAAGTCCTATTGTGATTACTTGCTTCCAGCCTTTCAGGAATTTCTATGAAAATTCAGGCATTTCTTAACCTTGCTCTTCATTTTATTTTGCACATATTTTCAGTTATCATGCGATCTTTTTGTATTTATTTTATTTTCCTATTAGCTATACAAAACATAGAATTAACTTAACCATAGACTATGGATAGGTCTTCCAGGCAAGGTCTGGTTAAGATTGCATTCCTGGTATCCAGCATAGTGGTTGGCTGAAGATGAACATTAAAAACATGTTAATTAAAAGAACAAATGATAGAAAATGAAAAGCTGCTCTTTTGGTCTATAACAAAGTTCCCTTAAAAACAGAAAACATATAATCAATTTTTTTTGGTACTACTGAGGATTGAACTCAGGGTCATACTAACTTGGAGCTACACCCCCAGCCCGATTTTATTTTTTATTTTTGAAACAGTGTCTCACTAAATTGCAGAGGGCCTCACATGGTTGCTGAGACTGGCTGCAAACCTGCAATCCTCTTGTCTCAGCCTCCCAAGTACTGAGATTACAAGAGTGTGCCACCACACCCAGCTATCATCAAATATTTTCCTATAAAATTACTCAGAATACTAAAATAATGTGTAAATTAAAATCTCTACTGCCTAGTATAAAAAGATGGTTGTGTTAACAACTATAATTCCATAACATTTTACCTTTGATATTTGCAAGCCTTGATATGTATTGTAATGAATAATAAGACCTTTAAAATGTGTTTGTCATTCTAATATCTCTGCTTATTATGCATAATAAAAATGAGCTTTGGTCTTTGTGAGCTTAATTACTGTAGAAGTTACTGTGACACTTAAGCTGAATGACATTTCATTATTAAGCATTGATGCAAAATGCTATGCTAAAATATTAGGATCTATAGTATCTAATTTTTGTAGTGGCAATGATATAATATTACTAAATTTTGTTAATGCTTTAGATTTCTAATTAAATTAATTATAAAAATATCTATTGATTTCTCCAATCTGAGAAAATCAACAGTTTTCACTCCACTTTTCCTTGTATATATTTTAAATGTTATAGTATTATTAAAATATTATTACTGAATGGTCAAAAATCAGAATTATTATGTATGGGAAAGGCATATCTCATGTGAAATGGGAGCATGTAATTATGTTTCTTTATCAAATATGTTATGATATAGGTATTGTTCTTGTAATATTAAAACTATGGAAGTGGTTTTATGTTAGAAGGATTAACATTGAGCTGGGCGTGGTGGCACACGCTTGTAATCCCAGTACTTTGGGAGGCGGAGACCAGAGGATCCGGGTTTGTGGCCAACCTCAGCTCTCTCTCTCTCTCTCTCTTCCTCTCTCTCTCTCTCTCTCTCTCTCTCTCTCTCTACTTAGTGAGGCCCTCCACAACTTCGTGAGACCCGGTTTCAAAATAAAGTATAAAAAAATAGGGGCAGGGGTGTAGCGCGGAGGTAGAATGCCCCTGGGTTCAATCCCTGGTACCGCAAAAAAAAAAAAAGAAGGATTAACATTGTATGAATCTTAAATACAAGCCAGTGCTTTTTACTAAGTGCTTTGAATTTATTACCTAAAATCCTTGAGAAGAGAAATACTTCCTTTTAAAATATGAATAAACTGAAGTGTAGCAATATTAAACCAACTTGGAATTTAGAAAACTCAAGTTTTCATTAAAAACAAAAACCTAAGCTCTTTCCTCCTCATTATTAAGCAAAAAAAAAAGCTTACCATTTCTAGCAGCTAAAACTATGCGATCAGAGACCATTTTCAATGATGAGTGAGATGTATCATACATGTTTAGACATCAAATCACAGAAAGCATTAATTTCACATATAGTCTCAAATTATTTATACTTAGAATTTAAATCTCACTCAAATCATTGTCTGACACTTGTCATTTGCCACCTTTATTGAGCCCTAAATTGGAAAGGTGACTCAAAAGTATTTTCTGTTCCACTGAAGGTCATGTAGGAGCCAATTACTGAGCCTCCAGGGACAATGACAGTCTTTCTAACAGAGCAATGTTCAGAAACCAGACTTTTTAAAAAAATGGCCTAAAAACTACTTTTCAAAATCCATCTCATAATCTATGAGCTCTCAACATGCATTCTGTCAACTATGTCCCTTTAATTTGGAAATAAAGGTGAACCTTACCAGACATATTTATTTTAGAATCTAGGGTACATCTTTTAACAGTTTCTGAATGCCTAATACAAAGGTAAAATTATGGTGTACACCAAGAGAAGCACGGGAATTACTTGCTATATCACCATGTGCTGCAAGATTAGAGAGGGTAGGACTGCCCACTCTAAACCTTCACATAATTGAGCTAAGCATTTGGAACTATAATTGCACTAAGTTATCATTATCTTCTCAAAGACTGTCAAAACATTAAACCTATTGTCTTTATTGTCCTCCATCTGCAGAATTTCAGGCTACTCTGCCAACCCAGATATTTATATTCTCCTTCTCTAAATTCCTGTATTTTCCTTAACTTTTCTTACCTCTTTCAAACCTTTTACACTGAACTCTGGAACTTTCATTTGGTAAATTGCAAAAATCTACATAATCTAATTCCATCCAGTTTCCTCCAAATGACATAATTTTATTCTTCTTTATGGCCAAGTAAAATTCCATTGTGTATATATACACCACAGTTTCATAACCCATTCATCTGTTGACAGACACCTAGGTTGGCTCCATAGTTTGGATATTATGAATTGTGCTGCTATAAACATGGATACAAATGTATAACTATAATATTCTGACTTCAGTTCCTTTGGAAAGATACCCAGGAATGGTACACCTGAGTCACATTATGCTGAGTGAGATTAGCCAGCCTCAGAAAGTGAGAGGCCATATGTTTCCTCTCATATGTAGAACCTAGAAAGAAACTGGGAAACAAAAGAGAATTCAAGTAAGTGGGGAGAGATACCAGTAGAATAGTGGAAGGGGATGTGAGGAGGGAGGAAACTTAAAGAAGGAATCAGTTCAAACAATCCTATGTTTACTCCTGAAGTCATCAATACCAACTTCAATATTCTGAATGGGGAGGAGGAGGAGGAGGAAAGTGCACCAGATGCTACGTACATGTATGCTTCTATTACACAAAACCTCAATATGATGTATGATTACAATGCACCAATAAAAATATATTAAAAATCAACATTCTCAATTTGTTTTTTAAACTCTCTTCTGCTTCAAGCAAAACAAGGTTTCCCGTTTTATCCCTGACAGATCTCTCAATCTAAAAAATATCTCCCATCCTAAAACATTTTGGGTTCAGGGGATATTGTGAGTGTTTTCCTTGGTCCCTGTTGTTATTCCAGATGTTTTTTCCACCTTTCCTCCATCATACATCCTTCTCTTCTGATGTTCAAATAGCTTGGCTATATAAACTGCTCCTCTTCCTCTTAGCACTGTCATTTTGGGGAAATTCTCATTTATTGAGAACTTTACTCTGGTTTGCAGATTTCCATTTCTTCTGTACAATATTACCTTTCTTGTTGATTTCAACATTT